>WBMY01016578.1:40741-81805 GCA_013397315.1 Donacobius atricapilla
TTATTATTATTATTATTATTATTATTATTATTATTATTACTTGGTAATCTTAGTAAAGAAGAAAAAATAGGGACTAAAGAGAACATTTTCACTGCTAGAGTGCGTTCAAATTGTTTTAACTATAATTAATGGATATGCAATGGAAATAATGAGCTAGAGTAAAAAATTAATATAGGTTTAATGAGGAGAATGTTTCAGTTGTACAAGAAAGCAAGAAAACAGATGAAGAAGGACTTATAGGACTTTTCAACACTTTTGACTGCTCAGGTGCATCTGTTTAAATATCAACTGTGGTCACCACTACAGGGCAATCTAGACAATAAAAGAAAGTGTCTTTAAGAAAGTGAAGAAAAAGACCACAGATCATTGAGTAATGGCTCACAAAAATTTATGCAGTCATAAATCATTATAAAATACCTAATGCCTGAATAGAGGAACTGAAAAATTAAAAAAAAAAAAGTTTGTCCTGAATTCAGTCATTGACTTTGTTAGTAGAACTCATGATTAACATTGATGCAACTGACACCAACTGACACCATTGATGCACCAGTCCATTCTAGTGTGCATTATAACATTTATGGTTTACAAAACATCACTTTCGTTGCTTTCTTTTAGTTTGATACATAAGTTAAAAAATGTTTAATTATATACAGGCTTCTGCATGGCTTTGTGATCTGAATGGGCTGGGTCTTGGTCTTGTTTAGAAGCTGATGCTAAAGTAGTAAGTGATGGTTTGATTACACTTTAAGAAGTATCACACTGAAATATTTCTGAAACTTCACAAAAATATTTCTTTGGTCAGTGAACCCTTGCCTAAGGGCGTAATTCTTCCTATTTAGGTTCTAAAGCAAAGTTCCAACCTAACTGTTTACTAAAAATCAAAGCAAGTACTTTTTTTTCAGACGTCGATCGCAATAGAATCCCCTTTCCTATAAAACCAACCCTACTTATGGACTAAAAGTTTTCAAAGATGTTTACAAATTATTATGGATCAAATTATTGTTCAAATCAATAACCAGAGCATACATTATCACAGCCTGCCATAAATGAGACACAGTCATCTACCAGAGACAACATGAGTATGGAGTACAGAGACAAGTGGTTAGTAAAGATAGTTACAAATTTTAACTATTGTGAGGTGATCAATGAAAATATGTAGCTTAAATATGTTCTCTACCTATACCACTGACATTGGTGTTGTGCTCAGCTGTATTCTAATTCCAAAATAGAAGTACAAAAATTCTTTTAACTGCTAGGTGTAATTGTTGATGAAATTATCTTTGACTGAATGTATTAATGACTTAATGAGATAATGATATATGAAAGAGACTTGAATTCTGTTGAAATGCTGATCATTAAACGTCTTGTACCAGAAAGCTTCACAGACTACTCCTTGATCTTTGGAAGTTCTAGTCTTCTGCACAGAAGATCTCCAGTATCATAATTTTATTTAATTTCTTTTGCATCCGTTCTGGATCGTTATCTTTGGTTAACAGAATGAATTGTAAACACTTTGGAAACTTTATTAAATAACTATCTTTCTACGGGAGTAATTTCATCATATTTAATATATTTCGAGATTGCAAAACTTGGAGCCAGGTTTTTGTCAGCAAATAACTGACATATAATAACTGACATAACTGAATATCCCAGTTTTTTTGGACCTATCTCACGGACCTGCCACTCATTTGGACCTCAACTGAGAAAATCTGTTACAATATGGAGATGATTTCCAAGAGGAATCAAATTACCTGGCTGTGCAAAGTGATTTTTGGGGATCAAGGCTATCATGGCTATACTATGAATATGAAGGCCTCGAATTGGATAATATTTCAAAGGCAAAAGAGACCAAGAAATGAAGCTAGTGAAGGCTTTCCATAGTTATGTTCCCAAGTGCATGGCTTTCCAATGAATCTGAAGCATTTGAGGCTTTCAGACTGCATTAAATTCCAGGAGCTTGAGCCAAGGTCTGACTGCAGTGATAAGTGCACTCAGCCACGAGTCCCACAGGAACAATCAAGCTTCTCTTCAGTTACCGATGGAAACATTGCCAGAGGTATTTCTGTCAACCAGCTTTTATTGTATAGAAAACACCTAAGGGGCAATAGAGTTTGGAAGACATTTCACTGGTCAAATGAAATTTTTTCTTTGTTGTAGAGGGGAAGATCTCTTTTTTATTGATGTTGCTAAAAGGATCAAATTCCTTTTCTGGGCTCACAGACTTCACAAAACTTAAACACAAAGTGCACTTGATACATGCACTTTAGAAGAGGAAAAAAAGCTGTGACAGAAAAGAAAAAACATTATTATGCTGTTCCATCCTTGCCCTTCCTTATTACCTAACCTGACTCTTGCTATTTTTTTTTTGCTATTTTTAAAATAATTACGATTTTTAATCTCTAAGAACTTAATGGTCCTTGCAAACTCATCTGATGACAGTTCCTATTTTTTTTTCTGTGATTTTTATCAACAGACAATGAAGAAAGTTTATTTATAAAGTATACTGATATATTTACAATATCTGCTTCATTCCTTTCTAAAATTTTTAACAGAGTTCCTTCCTTCTCAGAGTGCCCAAAGTAGGAAACATACATACTATCTTCCTTGCTTTCCACTTCCTTTCACAAATCACAGTAGGGTTCCTCACCTTCTCATCAAAGAGACTCTCTTATTTTTATTTAAAGTATACTGTTTAGAGGCAGAACTGAATTCCCTTGAAACTGATGGTCCTCTCATGTCCACCTCTCTGTAAACAGTAGATGCAGGGAAACTACTGTGAACGACACAAGATAATCCTTGAACAGCTGACTAAAAAATTAAGCTGAATGCATCCCTCTTCTTTCAAATATCTGAAATAGTACAACCAGATTTTCATTTTCCATGTTTCACTATTTCCAGTTCCAGCCTCTGTCAAAACAAGCAAATATCAAAAGCTAGAAATACCAAAAAATGAAACTCCAGATCTATTTTCATAAGATTTTAACTTCAGAGTTAGGCTATGTCTGGACAGACATGAAGTAATAACCAAAATGCTCTACTGGTCTTGGATTAAAATGTGAGGTTTGTGGAGATGAGAAGAAAAGGTCATGTAGTAAAAAGTGTCAACTGTATAGGTACACATAGAGAAATCAGTGCCACAATATTTTATATTTTCTGCTCCTTTGTAATATGAATCTGTCATATTTTCAACGCAAATAATAAAACTCACTCCTGTTAGTAAAATGTTGTATAAAGGGCTGTTTTGCTCTCTCCCCTCAACAAAATAATTCAATATGGTACAAGAAGTTACCCATTTTTCCTTCTCTGAACAAAACAAATGTTGTGAAATGAAAATACAGCACACTTCAACAAAACAGCTTTTGCAGTTAATGAGGACAGATGCACTCTACTGCTTCCCTCAGTGTTGCAAACATTCAACAAAAGAGGGACTTGCTTTTGTCTTTCTGATTAATACTGCACAAGTCATTTTAAATGGTTCATTCACATACCACATTACCAGAAAGAGGAAAAAATTGCTCTTTGTACTTAAAGACCATGTGTAGAGTGGCAAAACTGTTCTCGTGTACAGATAAGCAATCTTGTAAAGTGCAATTACATCTGGCATTTTACCTGCAGTGCTTAAACTACTTTTATCATACAAAGCTGGACAGAACTTATTTAATCAAGCACAATCTGTTATACGGATGTGCTGCTGAGTACATAAATTACCAGTATAATTAAATCTTATAATGGAATTGTATTTTCCTTCCCTGAATCATTTGAAAACTATTCTTACATAGACTTCCATTGTGATCAAGCTGTAAATCTGCCTTTTTAAAATTATTTCAAATGAATAAGCACATTTTATATTTTATGTGTTCCTGAATACTTCAGCCTCTGCACTTTTGATACTGACATACACTAAATTTGTAGTACCTCTACAGAATAATTGAAAGGTTTTTGAAATTTGGAACAGAAAATAGATAGAGACAAACCCCTGCAAAGTAGCAACACCTTTTCATCTCTCTGCATCCCTGAACAGTGTTAAGATTTTTCATTTCAGTATTGTGGACACTATAAAATCACCGCTGTCAAACAAATCAGCTCAAAAAAATAATTATGCCATACCCAGGCTAATGTTCGGCATGTTCTTGTCACTTGCTGCGTTTTCATACCATATCACAGAATCCAACATACAAACACAATATTTAGTTTACCGAACAGGCTTCTGACCTCTTATTCTCCCTTAACACTTTGTCGCCTTTCTTCCAGGTGATAGTCGGCTTTGGAGAGGCTTGTGGCTTACACTCAATGACAACTTCTTGGCCCTTGGTAACAATTATTGTTTTCCTCATCTGATTGAGTGGGAAAGTGGGAGCTGAAGCTGTTAAAAAAGAAGTATGTTAACTCTATAGAGAACAATCAGAGCCTTCTGTTTCATTATGTTCTAATAGAAGATTAGAAAAACAGATTTGGGTTTGGGAATAGAATCTCCATTTTTTTCTTTGAAATTGCTATGTCAACATCAAAATTTTACAAAACATTTAAATCAGCAGCCAGGATTATGTGGTGGGTTTATAAATTAATCCAGCTACAGATTATTGAGAAATATTTCAAATCATCAGGTTAGAGTAAAACTAATCGTGAAATCAAACAACTTTAAATAATTAAATAATAAAAATGTTTTAGCTACACTTTTACCATCCTTTTTTTAATCAAAAACTTGTTAGAGGTAAACAGTTCAGAATGAAACAAAGTTTAATTCCACAATTATCCAAAACTCTCTAGAGTTAATGCATACAACAAATATTGCTGTTAGAAAAATGTTATTGCTTTCATTTCTTATATTTGTCTGAATACTGGGGATTTAAATATGAGAACTTCTTAAAAAAAAAAGATATTTAACCATGTCTCGTTCTCATTATTTATCTTTTTAAGAAGTTCCATTGTTAAACAAACAAAAGCTGAGCTAATAAATCCATTACAAAATGACACTAATTGCTGTAATTTCACACCAAGAAAAGACATTAGTTCTCAAGTAATCTAATTTGATTGTGTTTTTCTAGAACTACTTTTGCAAAGCCAAAGGCCCCTATCTCAGGTTCACCAAATGGGACATTACACTTCATTGACTCAAATATGTAGGAATTTCCTACCATTATTTCGCTTAATACTCATACCAGAGATATTTATATGGACAATTTATTCTGTTCTTTTTCCTTTGGTAAGGCAGCAAATTAAACACAACTGCTTCTTTAATACAATATTACAGTTAAAATTTAGCAGGGGTACAATCTTGCAAGTGAGAAAAAGAAAAGCTAATTTTACTGCAGCAATATACATGGTCTATTTCTGACATTAAAAACATCAAAGAAAGTGTGCAACTACCTGACATACTAGGTATACCTATTTCATAACAGATACAAAAAAAGAGCAAAAGAATGGTGTAGCCAATAGGTTTGCTGAGTGAATCACAAATGACAAAAAAAAAAAAAAGTGATGAAAAGAGAACAATCACAGGTCTTGGCTTTTAACTTTATGGCTATAAAGAAATGATTTTAAGACTTATCAGTGAAATTCTAATGCTGGCCAGCTAGGAAATAGCTGAAATTTACTAGAAAGGTTATTTGCCAAAAGAGCCAAATGCTAGCTGAAATACAGTATATTTTTGCAATTATAGCTTTGTCACTCATTTGACTTCAAGTTCATAGGAATGATTCTCATAGGCAGGTCTTATCTCTTATATGGCCATTAAATGACTTGGGTGGACACCTTTCCTCTTGCTACATCATACTCCAATAAATATGATATCAGTCTTCCAAGTCTGTTGGTGATATGAGTCTTGCAAGTCTACACTTAATCCTCTGGAAGGGCACTTATCACTATTGTTCCATTGCATGTTGCTACAGTTTGCTTTAAGGAAAATTAGTGTTGAAAAGTTCTTCAAGTTTTTCTTCATTAACTGCCTGCTTCAGTTTTGTCAATTTGAATAATGACATTTTTATTGTATTTCCAGGTAACACTATGTAGTGTATTTGCTTTTCTGTGGAGGATACTCACCCAAGTATATAATTTATATTTTTCAATTAGTTTTGATGATTTCATAAGAAGTTTTTTGAAATTAAAATGATGCATAATTACCTTTGAATAATGGCCAAAGTAGAAATAATAAGTTAATTTTAAAAAAGGTTAAAACTATTTAATTAATCCAGGCAGCCAACTGACAGAACAACAGGACACAGTCTTAAGCTATGCCAAGGAATATATAGGTTAAATATTAGGAAAAAGTTTTTTCATGGAAAGAGTGACAAAGTACTGTAATGGTCTGCCTAGGGAGGTGGTAGAGTCACCATCCCTGGATATGTTTAAAAAAAGACTGGATGTGGCACTCAGTGCAATATTTAATTGAGGTGTCAGGACATGGGTTGGACTTAATGATCTTAAGGGTCTCTTCCAACCTAGTCATTCAGTGAATTCTGTGAATTCTGGGAGAATACATTTACTTCCCTTAAATTTTGTCTCCTGCACATACATTTGAGGGAGTGAAAAATATTTTTCCATTTATTTGAACTAAAATAGCCTTATAAGAGAAATATTCACAAAATGTTACTGATTCAGTCACGTATGAATGAAAATTTATGGTTAACAGAAGGGCCTATGCTCTCTGAGGCAGCAAAGGACTCACCCACACATAAGTAACAAGAATAAAAAGAAACTACTTTTATCTGCTCTGCTGTTTGGACTGGCAGAAGCTGTTCCTTGTCACAACAGTCTAAGAAAAGAATTAATTCTCAAAAGGGGAAAAAGGAACAGCTTATTCTTTTCCAATACTCACCTAAAATCTTCAGCTCGGCACTGGCATAAATCGTACCATACTTGTTTTCTGCTAAGCACTGGTACATTCCAGCATCTGAGACATTTACACTGTGGATCATCAGAACACCATTAATCATCTCAATCCTGTTCTGTAATAGAATAAAAAAAAATTAAGATTTTTTCTATAAAAGCAAAAAGGCACTGGAAAATTGCTGTGCTATTAGCTTAAGGTGAAGTGACAAAAAAGGACCTAAAATAAAATTGAGCAACAAGTTTCCTTGGGCTTACCTTCTTCTTGTTATACATGAAATTACAAAAATAAAAAGTCAAAAAGTATTTGACAGTAAATATTTTCAGAGTAACTTCACTATATTCAAAGCTTCCTCTTTTCTGTTTGCGTGTGTGTTTACTGTTACCCTTACTTGATTTTTAAAAGCAGCTTATCCTGGGAACTGTAAGGGGGCAAGAAATCTTTCATGGATGTAATATATCTGATGATTTTCAAATATGTAGCAAATGTTTGGACCATAGTCATAGTGCTATTTTTGTAAAAGCAGATATGAAAGATTGCTTCCATAAATAAGAATGAAAGGATCCAATTGCTTTCATCGTTAGAACCAATTTCTTATTTCAAAGGCCCACTAGTAGAAAATAATTACCAAAACTGGAAGAGAAAGGACACCAGTAGCTGTTTGAGGAAGTCAGTATTTAATGAAGCTATAATACGAATAATTTGAACTTCTATAAAACAACTCTAAGTTTCATTATAACAGTTTCTGTAAGTTAAAATTGATAAGGCATGAATTGTTTGGGAATGCAGAGGAAACGGTGATAAAAAATTCAGTTTGTTGTAAGCCCTCACCCAGCTCAAAGTAAAATTTATTTTGAAATTTTAGAGCCTGGAGAAACTAATGGTTTGGAAAATCAGAGAACCAAAAAGTAGAGATATTTAAATTGCTTCAATTTCAGCACTAATAGCTCCATCTAAAAAGGCAGAAATGAATAGAGTAACCTTATTTTCAGTGCCTCACAGCTTCAAAAGTAAACTGTTTTTATGTTTCCTTTCTGGTTGTTTGCATAATTGGTTGATGTTCACAGCGAGATAGAAGGGACATTTGCTGAAAAGAAAGACATTACATCTTTTATATTCATAAATCCATTCTGTGAGTTCATTTGCAAATATAGACATTTTCTCCCAGAATCAAACAGCTTTATTTTAATATGGAAAAATAGATCAAATAAATTTACAAAACTTTTCTTTACTCCAAATAATTTGAGATTATAAATTAGAAAGGTATTAGGCAAAAAATCCACATGATGTGGGATGACGTTTTGATGGTTCAGTGAGAGAAAGAAAAAGAAGTGAAATAAAAGACAGACCATGCCATCAATAGTCTTTAAAAAAAGAGAGATTTTTATTTATGTCTAATTCTAAAATATATCAGGTGATTTTAGTAAAACACTTTACAATCTAGGAGTCTTACATGAACAATTTTGTCTTCATTAGGAGTTCTGCTACTTGCAGAGATCAAATTGAGTTGAAAATGTGATGGTCACCATACTTTTTGTGTTAACCAAACAGTAAATTCTGAAGAAATTTTCAGTACTTTCTTTAACTGACTTTATCTGAATGAAAGGAGACACATCCCACACACAGGTGACTCCTTGTCTAGTGTACCTGTGGCCAGAGAGCAACTCCATTTTTCAGCCAGCGATATGTGGGCCTTGGCTTTCCAGTGGCTTTGCATTCCCATCGGAGCTGATCTCCACTGTCTAATTGTGTATCATTAAGTTTCTCCACCCAGTGGGGGTAGGCTGCAAGAAAAAATTGCCGTGTTAGAGTCTAAGCTTATAAAGTGGTAAGTCTCTAGCTGATGTGCAAAGACCTAATCAATTAAAACGCTTAAATTAATGGCCTTTACAAGACTTACCTTATTCTCAGAACAAAGCACATTAAAAGAAAAAAGGCCCAAATCAAAAGAGACAGTAAGAAAATTACCAAACTCCAAACTTTTAAGGAAATGGTGTAATGGTACCAGGTAGTGAGCAGTAGCATGACCAAGAATAGAAACCTGCCTGATTTAATAAAGTCCAATGGATTAAATTGCAGTACTATATATCATTGGGTTCATTAGTCCTGAATTTAGGACAAATGTTTGGTAGTCACAATAGAACATTTAATAATTTACAAGACCTAAGATATTTGAATTTTGGAAAGGAGGCTAATTGTCATAGGCCATGTTTCATATAGTTTTCTCAGTTTACAAGGAAATCATTATTTATTTAGGAAGGGAATGACTGGGAATTTGGTAACGTATTTGCACATAGTTTTGTTAAAGTGTCTTAATTTTAATTCCTATTTCAAGAAATGCTTTTAACCTTTTCAAGCACAGAACCCATGAGATTTCCAGCATTCATCAGGAACATAAATTACACATTAAGTCAATCTTAAAACAGTCCTTTTTTAAAGGCAGACAGTTGAGACCTGTATATGTGATCACTAGTACCTAACTTTTGTAAAATAATCCATCAAAAAACAGGGAATTAATTTTTTCAGAGAAGTAGAACCTTAATGTGGAGTCAATTAGATAGCTATTTCTAGGGTCTTACAATTTGGAAAACATGTGACTCAGTGAGAAACTGAGTGTTGATATGCAGAAATAAACATATGCTTAAAAGTCAGCTTTTGGGTTTTCATGCTGTAGCTGTATCATTTTGTATAACACAGAGGGTGATAGATGACAATAGTTAAGGATATCAAATACTGGTTTGGGATTTTTTTTTGGCTTTTTTTTTTTTTTTTGGTTGGTTGTTGTTGTTGTTTGTTGTTTTTCCACATCATAGAGAATAAGTAGCTAAAAGGCATTGCTAAAGGGATGTAAAATTCTGCATGGCATGAATAGAAGTCCAGATCTGTCATAACAAAGTCTCTGCTTCAAATGACAGATAATTGATAATGTACTTAAACATGGGGAACTGAGTTTAAAAACAAATCTTTGAATCTAGCTGGCATTTGACAGGTCATCAATCAAGACGTGTGAAGATATGAAAAGGCATGACAGGTGACTAACTGCTTCTAGCTTACATCTTGTGCATGGATGATAAAGAAAGTGAACGAGGTGCCTATCATTCCTAAGCAGGGAATAGTCTGCTCCAGAGTCCCAGACAAGACATTTGTCAGAAGCTGGAAACATAGAAGAAGAAGAATCACTCATTTCCTTTCTGGTAGAGGAAAACAGAGAGATTGACCCAGCCCCACTCCCAAACCCAAGACAAAAAAACCTCTGCTTCCTTGTTCATCTTTATTCTTCTTCCTTATTACAAAGGCAATGCGTGAAATTCTCTAAATGTGCTCTGCTGTGCTGAATTTCTTCTCTCTGAAGTTATAACAAAGGGTTCCACAAAAATCTGCAGAAAGAAGCAGGTTTTGGGAGTCCCTGTTTTTTAATTTGTTGTCCTAAACATATAATTCAAGCGCGTTGTATAGTTTTTGAGTGCTTCAATATGCGCAAAGGAAGCATGCTGAGAAGAAATTGTTTCCTTTGAAAATAACTACATTAATATGATTCTGGAAGATGAGACAGTTAAACATGTAGCAAGAAAGTCATAAAAGACAGCCAGTGGTACCATAAAAACAGGCAAATCATTTCAAAGAGGAACTAAACTGTTCCTATTTATATTTAATTATTTTCATTATTTTGTTGCTCTGTAAATTTTACTATTTGACACAGAACATATATAGTCTCACATTTCTATGTTGAATTTGAGCTCACCATGAATCCAAGTGTCCAGAAAAGAGTAAAGCACATTTTTACACTGAAACAAAGCTGCCCCAAGCCGGGCTGCAGACTTGTCCTCTTCAGAACTGCTGCTCCCTACCCTCTGTCTGTTGCTGTCTTGCTAACACAATTGTGGCACAGGTTTTCTTCTGAAACCACAAACTTGCTAATCGCACTGGTATGACCGATTGGTCAGAACAACCTTTTTCCATTAGTTGAGGTATTTTTACTCTAATTTTTTTTCCTCCAAGCCTAAATGGCCTTTGGAGTCACATTTTTCAAGCTGTTGAACTTGCCATCAGTGAAGGCAAGATTCCCATCCCTTTGAGAATAAAGTAGCAAAGCAATAGGTAGATGTATGTGGAACAGAGCTAACAGCATGACTGAGAAAAACACTATTCATCACTTTCTGGCTTCTATTTCTCTCTCTATGTACTCCTTGCCTTATCACAGACGATTCCCTCTCTGCTTATTAGCAAGGGTCACTCCCCATAAAATCATAACCCTTGTTCTAAAATCCTATCAAAGTTGAAGCATTTAACTGAATGTACAATCTCTGACTCAATGTACCATTTTTGGTTCCCTTTTTTTAACAAAAGTATCTTAACATAAACCCTGATATATGTCTATCCAAAGAAAACTTCATTCCATTATCACACTATATTTTAATCAGAAAATTTAACCAGATTTCAAAAGTAACAAGTCCTTTTTTTCTTATAAATAAAACATTCTTCTTGGGAAAAAACAGGAGCCTACCTGTTTTGTTAATCTGTTCAGTGAAGAGTTTTGGGGTGACTGAGAAGGATGCACTTTAGTGTTCAGTTGTCTTTATGAGTGTTGTGCCAGAGCTCTATACAATGTTTCTGAGATCTTTAAATCACCATCCAATCCATGATTTATTTTATACTGCATTTCTGCACCTGTTTATTCAAGGATGTCAAAATGTTTTACAAACATAAATTGGCAATAAATCTGCAAGCTTACAGGCCAGTTTTTAAATCCTCTGTGCAAAATGAAATTAGGGTGCAGAAAATTTAGATTACTTCTGAAAATTTTAAGCAGCTTTTTGTCTGAGAGAAAATAAGGACAAAATTTTAAACAGACAAATGACTTAAAATAATGTCCTAAAATCTAAATGAATCCAGAGTTTGGGGTGAAAAAAATATATTTTCCTGCATATGAGATTAATTGGGAAGAATAAAGTAGGAGAAGCATAGTGAGAAAGATAAGTGAGAAAGTCAAGATAGAAAAATTAAAACTAATGTACAATTTTGACTACAAAATCTCTTCTCTTGCCAGTTTTACTGTGTGGGACTAACCTGTAGTGGCAAGAGTGCACCTTTTTTCCCATGCAGCTTTTATAAGGAACTAATTAAACTAGGTTTTAAAATCAGTATGGTCAGTTACACTGCATTACAGAATATTCCTGCTGTCAGATGCTTGTTCCACTCTTCTGATGGCAAGCCTTCCCTCCAGCTGCCAGGAGGGCACTGCTGTGTGCAGGATGAGGGAACTGATACAGCCAGAAGAAAAACAGCCAAAAATGTGGTTTTATAATCACATCACCACCCCCTGCTGATCCTGGCAGCAATGAGTAGGCAACAGAAAAAAACCCAAAAAGTTAAGAGTGAGAGGGGGGCAGAAATAGCACACACCAGTGCTTACCATTGGGAAAATGCTGCTAGCCAGAATTTGAGGAGAAACAAAAGGTTAATGGCAAATTTATCCACTCACATTTTAATTTTTTGTGCTCTCTTCTATTAATCAACTTGAGCTTGAATAAAAATTCATGGAAACTTACGGGATGAGCAGATCGCTTGGGGGAAACTCACACCTCTCAAAATAGGTTGCAATGCATAAGAGGATGCCTGGCATTTTAAAAATTATGTTTTTAATGCCTACAGCTGAATTTGCACTAAGTGCTGAGACTACAATAATCTGAAGTTGTCAGCATCCAAACCCCTGCTTTCTGAACAACATCCAAATTGTCAGCTGCATCAGGCAGTCATGGTGTGTCTGGATTGCAGCAGCAGGTAAGAAGCAAAGAATCACTAGTTTGTGATTAAATGTGACTAGACAGGCAGACTGGGTGTCCTGGGCTTTCTCCAAAATACTCTGTGGTGACCCAGATCAGATGCAACTGACAGGATGAAGGAGATTCAAACAGACAGCGAGTGAGTTCCTACAGAGATATGCAAACTGTGAGACTGCAGTATGACACAGCTGGTCCTACAGACTGCTCTGAAATTTTACAAGAAACCCCTGGTACGGAATGATGGCCTACATCTGAATTTCTGAGCCAAAGTAATCATTGTCACCTGGAGGACTAAGATGTCAGTGAAAAGACAGTGATCTTACAGGTAAATAATTCATATTGACTGTTATGAACAAAACATACAGCAGAAAAGGCCGTTTCAGATAATGCCCCCAAATCCTGCAACCTCAGCTGTCAGCTAAGGAAGATGAGAGTTTTGTGAAGTAACATTTGGTAAAATTTTGCGTTGAAACCTTCTCACACAAACCCTCTTACACCTCTGGAAAGAGTAGCCAAGGTTTGTAAGGCAGTAAGACACTAATGCTGTCTTCATGAGTACTGAAGGCTGAGTGTGACCCCATGGGGAGTATTTTGTCTTGAGGCCAAGGAAGGGCACCTGTAGGAGGGCTAGTAAAGTCTGTGCTCCTTGTCCTGCTGTATTGGAGGTCACTGCTGGCATTGTCCATCTGAAAGCCCTCTGTAAGCTGTTCTAACCTTGCTGCCTGCTGATGCAGATAGGTGAAACAATGTACTAGTCTCACATATCTGTTTATAGAGGAATGAGACAATATGAACTCTCTTTCTGTAGTGTTAAAGAAAGTATCCTAATATTATCGCAAAAAAACCCCCCAATGAACTAAATTTGTGCTCTATCCCAGGCAGAGACTTTAAAAATATAATTTAGACAATGGTGAAGAATGAAAAATTCATATTTCTATCTAAACAAAATAGGACAAAACTAACATTGTAAATATTTTCTATGGATTTGAGTACCACCTTTATTTCTGCTCAAAACAAAAGGCTAATGAAGATGAAGAGCTGTGTAGAACACTGTATCATGTTTGCTGTCATTTTATGCCACTGATCTGCATGGTGTTCTTGAAGAAATAATTTCATTTTATAGCATCTTAGCTTCTCTTTTGAAGAACACCTTTTATATTCTTTTAACTCTGAAAGAGGGAAGCAGAGACAATTATAACACCTTTTTATGCGTCTTTTGCATCTAGTAGTTTTACAGCTTTAGAAAACAGGTAGGAAGTATATGAGCTGTGATAAATCTTTTGACTCAAAATAAATTTCCTGAATTTCTAACATTTTAAGGAACATTATAGTAAAAGACCAGCTTCTAAATCCCCTGGCTGTCAGGTGTCTTGCAGGAGCTGCTATACTTTCATGGAAGTAATTTATAGTAAGAATTTGAGAAATATCAGTGCGGTATTGTCATTGTTAGACACACAAACACACACACACTTTGGTGAGAAGGCATGAACTGTTTATTACGAAAATCTGATTCCACTTTTATAGTATTTCTACAAAGGCCAGGGATTGGGGGAGAAGGTTGACACCTCTCCCATCCCATTGGTCAAGACAACTGTCTATCAGCTGTCCATATCTCTAAAAAAAAAAATGTAAAATATCTTGAATTAAGGAAAAAAATTGCTTCTATTTATAACACCTGTGTGTGAGAAAAAAATCTAAGACCTATGAACTGTGAGACACACAGAAGGCTGAAAAATCAGGGCGACAGGGTATTGTAACAGTAGGAGGCATAGAGTAGATGCTGGGCTTTGACTGCTGTTTTCAGCAAAAGTCTTATAAAACCTTTGCTGCAAGTGCAAGATGGAAAAACTGAAGCTGAATGCATAGACTGTCATCTGAACCATCACATAATTTTTCCAGCATATACAAACAAAATTGAAGACAAAAACCTGCCCTGGGCTCTGGGCAGATGAGAATGAAAAGCAAGGAAAGTATCATGATGCAGAGATATGCTGATACTCACTAAAATCAACTGAGTTAATATAAGAAAATTGGAAAGCTAGAGGAAACAGAAAAAATTATTATGGACCTGAAAATACTGACATTTGTGGAAAATAAACTAAATATACTATATTGGTCTATAGTTATTTGATGAAAGTATGTAATAAAGAGAGAGAACTCTGTATAGTTAGTAATGGAGAGAAAGCATTAGGAAGCCCATCATATGGGCTGAAATCAGGAAAAGGAAAAGAAAATTGATTAAGAGAAGAAACTTACACATATCCATTAACTTGAGGGTCTATCTAAACTAAAGCATCGAATTTCAGTGGCTGGGATATTTGAAGACAGAAAACAATTCAGTTTGAAAGATTTGTTGCATAACCTCCTACAGTAGACCTTTTTGGCTAAGTATTTAAGGTTGTAACATTCAGGGAATGACAGAAAGCAGTGTGGCTTAAATTGATTAAAAATATTGAGACTCAAGCTTACATGTGATATATGCCAAACTTTGATATTTTCACATTCATGGTATGTGTTACATAGGCTTTTGTTTCTAGACTTTAGAATGCTGCAACAGTATAATGTAGAATTCATGGGGTGTGTTAAATATTTTTGTTTTCAGGGTTCTTTTTTTATTTTCAATCTGATGAATGACTCAATCTTATTTTTATGGTCACTCAAAAATGCATTTTTGGGTCTTGGAAAATGTCGACCACTTTGTGAAAATCAGAAATTTTGGGAATTTTGCATGCCTAGATTGAGAGTTTTCTGGAAAAACAAATCCTTCTTCAGCTCTCATTTCAATACAACGAACTTGACAAAGCTTAGCACCCAATCATGACACATCTAAAATATCAGTAAAAGTGTGATAATAATCCTAAAATGTCTCCAGCATTATTTTCTGACAGATAATTCATGTTTAGTTTGCATGTCATTGTTATATCCAAACTAAAAGAAATAGGCTTTTAAAATTATATCTATACTCTTTAATAATTAAAAAAAACCCCAAACAAATCCCATATGAAATTGTATTTAAGTAAATTCTTCAAAGGAGTCAACTTTATTTATGTTTCAAACTTTAATGCAATATTAAGGAATAAAAATATATACCTTAATTCAAAACTATTGTTGGTATATGGTGTATATTCTATATATCAAGGTATCCTGTTTCTACTGAACCTTTGAATACTTGACGTGTAGCCAAAGCCTTAAGCATGGACAAAGGATTTCAGGACAATAGTGTGTGCAATTACACTTACTGTATACTTGCAGCTGTCCTCTGAAGACATTTCTTCCACGAGAGTTTTCAGCCTTACATTCATACATTCCTGAGTCCTCTAGCTGCACATTAGGTATTTCAAGCACAGCTTGGGATTTTCTCAGGCGGGCTTTACTTGGATTATGACCATTAACTTTCCTCCAAGAGATTGTTGGAACAGGGCTGAAATATTTAGCAAAATTAATGTTAACACTCTTCCACTATTGAGAATATAGATTCTATTATCTGGTAGTTGAAACACTTAATAATCTAAGTAGCAATAAAACATTATCACAATTAAGGTTCATATAATGGTTGATATAGTTCACTTTCTATAGGGAATGCTTAATAAATGGATTGCTACATGGATTGTGTCTCTTTCATCCGCGAGGGAGGCTGTTTTTATTGAGAACAAATAAATCACTTGAAATCCCTCTCTCTAGAGTTTCTTTTGCACTCTATGCTTTACTCCTGAATGCTGCCACTCTATAAGTCAACAAAAATAACAACTTCCAAACTTGGATTAATTTAGCACATTTCAAAACATCCCAATTTTCCTGCAATGAAACTGTAGTTCAGGTCAATCAATGAAAACATCTGTCTGGATTCCAAGGCATCAGGGGAATTTCAGTAACATTCTTTCTTGGGTAAATTTAAGCTACCAAAGGTATGGAGACATTTTGCTTACAATATTCTTTAAGTTGCAAAACTGGTTGTGTGAGAAGATGTATTAATGGTACTGCTGTTTCTGCCTCACAGCATTACAATCTTGCTTGTGGCAGCAGAAGGGTTTTTCACTGCAGATGCTGTTCCACAGAGGTCTGTGAAGACCCTGGATTATTTACATTCATATTCAGGGAAGAAATGCAATAAATAGTGTTTGCACTCATAAAATTTTCTTCTTAGCTCAAAAAATCCTCAGCCGTTGTGCACCCAGTTGGCCTGATGGTACAGACATACATTTTTCTAAATATGGCAGGTATTTAAGAGGGGAAAAAAAAGAAAAAAAGAGAACTGTTAAAAAAACCACTTGATTGTGAGTTGTAAACTGGACTGCTTCAGGTACTCCACAAGAAGCTTGGAGGACACCATACCAGAAAATGGAACTTTTTTTGAAAAACATATTTTGTATTTATTTCAAGTCTAAGCTTAGATATAAACACAGGACCTTGTGGCAGTTTAGATGAGGAAAAGTGCTTAATAATAGTTCAAATTCAAATTCATCTAGTGTAAATTCAAAACTGCTATGAATTGCCATCATGATTTGCTGACTTTCACTTGCTGGAAATGTATGAAGTTTCATTAAGAATATAATCTTTCTCTCAATATTTCAGGGTATCCAGTTTAAGACACAAAAAATAATTTTGTGACAAACAGGTTCTGGTTATTCTTCAACCAGTTAGAATCAGACTGTGAGTTACTGCAGTAGTACTCAAACTTGCAAATAAGATGCTCCAAATTCTAGTACTTTATAGAGATTAAGAGAATTCCCAAACTTGTAATTGATTATCAGAAGATTTGTCTAATTTTAACTCCTGAGTGCCACATATCACTGAATTTCATTGAGCCTATTAAAATCATTATCTTACAAAACCAACATGTAGTCCCATATGGAATTCATTTTGATATACCAGAAAGAAAATAATTATTTCCCTTAGCAGTTTGCTGCACTGACTAATTAACCTGGCAAAATGAACTTTATTGTGTGTATGTATTCATCTCTGAGACATGGTCCCTACAATATTTTGCTGTTCTTCCAAAATGATCTTTTATGACTGTCCCCCACAGAAGAAATACATGTATGGAACATTTTTTTTGTTTCTAATCACTAAACTAAACAGGCTGGTCTCTTTTCTTTCAAGAACTCCAATTATGTATATATTTTTCTTTTTATAGACAATTGTGGACCGTGTGATGGGTGTGGATCATAAGATCTCTTTTTTTCTCTCCCTATCACCATAGAAGCTTTGTACCTTGCTCATTTTCATCCTTAAATTACTTTCTTGAAGACTGATTCCAAATTTTGGTGTCCTGTGGGTTTGAGGACTCTTCTGCAGCTTGTATGGTTCTAATTTATAAAGTTTGTTTCCTATTAGAAGTTATTTTCCATACTTTTCAGTTAGACTTTCATAATTGACAGAATTTCATTACATTCCTAAATTACACGTTTATTTTGGGAAAGAGGAGAGGTAGAAATAAGAGTAATGTCTGAATTTTGAAATGGATCTGAGCACCTAGTATTTCAAGAATATTTTAAATAGGAATGCATAGATTATTTTTTTCTATACTTGGTTGGTGCAGATTGAAGTAGTATTTTGAAATATTTTATCTACTACTTTAATTTCAATTCCTCTCCACACGATTTCCCTTTACCATGCATCACTGTTCTGAGCTGTGCCTTCAAATCCACAGGTTCATATCATAATATGTCTTGAAAACATCTGCATGCCTATGGAGGCTAGAAAAAACCCTTTATTTCCTTATGCCTTTCTGTTCTGCAACATGTTAAATATCTTTAATTATTATAGGATAATTATGAGGGCAAAAATATTGAGGACAATAATGAAATTCTCTCTGTCAGATGCTTTCCAGGAATGCCTATCAACCATTGACATCTACCTTTAGAATGTCCCATATAAATTTGTTCAGAGTTTTATGAGTGTCCTAGAGTGACTTTATGATGCCTGTATCCCCAATCGTCTGTTCTGTATATTGCTTTGTACCTTTAAGAAGATTCTTAGAGTGCGATTTGTTTTTAAAACTGTTANAATGAGGCACAATAACCACTTTTCATTTGGTTTTTAAAACTTAGTAATTATGAAATACAGCAGCCATGAATATGGTGATTTAAAAATTAAAAAAGAATAGAAGCAAATGGTGATGAGCTTGCAGCCAGTGTGCAGGACCAAGTCCAGGTCTGCAAGTCACTTCAGCAGATGGCCATGATTGTGCTAAAACCATCTATTGCAGATAGGAGTGTCATGTATTAATGTGGACTTGCTTTCCCCCCACTGTTAGCTCGTTCTTTATGGCATAGAGCAAGGACAGTGCCTGCTTGGCTGCATATCCGGCACCACAGCATTTTCTTCAAACTTTTAATTATGGGATGTTACAGCATCTCTAGCATCTAAAATAGTGCTGTGCATAAAGATGATTTATTTTCTGTATGTTTCATTATTTGCAGTGAATTATACTTCAGAACTTCTCTTTACTGGTTGATCAGAGACTAAACTGATGTCTCAGTCCTGACACTTAACTATTCAATAGCTATATTTAGATAAAGTAGCTGTCCAATACCGTAAGTTAGATGATATAACTGACAGTTTTGGTGATTTAAGTTTTTACAGATTCTTAAATCTGAGTTAATCATGAACAAATGAGTCACCTGAATAAGGTGTAATCAAACAAGAACAGAAGAACCACAATAGGCAAAGGTATTGGTTTGACAAGTAGTGAGGAAAGTGGAAAAGCTATTCCACAACCTTTTGGATTTGTATTTAAAAGTTAGGTGATAGTGTTTACTCTTGATGAAATCACAAAAGCACAGGTAAAAATTTAATGCAAAAGAGCTGAACATCTCCTATCTATTCAGTGTTGTCCTCATTGCAAAACTCCATATTATATTTCTGTCATCATAATATTGTAGATGCTATTCATAATGTAGGATTGAGGAGGTATCGAGTCATCATGTCTGTTAAAAAATGACGGAAATAAGCTCTGTTTTTTCATCAGCCCTCCAGTAACCATTTTTTCTAGTCTCTGTATTATACCCTACCTCAGCATGTGGCTGAGGGCATTCTGAAGTGGATATTCTTCTAAAAAATATTAAAGACATAACAGGTAAGTTATCACCAGCGTGTGACTTGATCAAAGCTGTTGAGAAAGAGAATCTGAAACAACTTGAAAAGCAAAAGACATATATGATATCTGCTGTTTTACTATAGGGGATAATATCTGAAGAATCCATGATTTTAAGAGACAATGCTCTAAAGCAGAAAATTTCTTTGAAAAGATGACACGTATTTGGCAGGTGTTCATACAGATCTCAGGGCCACAGTAGTGCAGTAGAACTGTATTTGCCCTCTGTTAAAGCTATTTTATAACTGAACATTTGTGTCATTTTTCCCTGTCACAAACTTTGTCCAGGCAGATTTTCTGTAGCTAGGACATTGATCTAGGACTTCCTGACTCTGCTGTACAGATATGGCTAGCATATGTGTACAGATTCAGAAGATCTGGAAGGCTAGTTACCATGAGTCCAAAAATCCCAAAAATCATGAAATACCATCAACGATAGTGCAAATGTAAACAGAAATCTAGCAGGTCTGAAGAGTGCAAGATGGCTTTGAACCTGCTGGTCAGACACAGAGTTTGAAGATGACTTGTAATGATTTCCAGAAATGTTGCATTTAATAAGGCTCTTGTGCTGTAGTACAATATACATTTATTTCTTTATGGGAAATCCTGAAGTGAAACATAACAGTGGTAACTCTGGTGACCTACTCTTGAGAAAGGCTAGATTTTTTTTCCTTCCAATCCTCTCAGATACTGACACAGAGAGAAAGTCTACACATATGCTTCTGGATAGAAAGTTTGAAATGCAAAAATAAAACCCCAAAAAACTGCTCCATCTCTGAACCTTCAGCAAAGCTGTGCAAGTTACTGAACACAGTTTTTAGTAGCATTTATAAATTTTCTTTGATGGTTCTGAGAGAGAAAGGGAAGAGATTGGTAATATCACTTCTTCAAGAATGCCATTCTACTGATGGGGGACTTACAGTTTGGTAGAGGTTTTGTCCAGTCTCATTATGCCATACGGTAAAAACGATCAGATCTAATTTTTTAGATTTAGAGTCGGGCAGAATAAGCCCTGGGAGTGCTATGTGAGATTTACCAAGGAATCTTTATTGCATTGCTATGAATGATTGTAATATGTTATAAAGTATTATAAAGTCTATTCAAGAACAAGTCCACTTAAAAGAAGACAGAAATAAATCCAGCCTGAAAACCAGGAACAAAATCCATTCTGGCTCTAGCCCCTTGTAATATAAATAATTATTCAAGCTAAAAATGAACTTGAAATTGATAAAAGTCTTAGAAATATATTTTTGATATAAACAATACGTGTTATGGAAGATGAAAAAAAAAAAAAGGGAGAGAATCCTTCATCTATTTTTGGCATATAAACAAACTCAACTTGGAGACGTCATGGCTGTGTTTAAATAGGTTCCTTACTCTGATCACAAGCTTATCTTGAGGGGAAAGGGTATCTCTACTTATTGACAAATGTTGTTCTGCAGAGAGAATTTATTTCGTTCTTACAATTATTTTGTTATCAATAAGATTTAAAAGTGGCTTCCACAGCTTCCAGGTCTGGCATCTGCTAGGATTAACAAAATATTTTTCCAGTAGAGAGAATTGGTGTGAAGTGACATGTAACAAAATGATTTTTTGTCCTTTGAACAAAATATTAGATATTTCTATATCAGCTTTGTATCTATCCTGCAGTTTCATTTTGGGCAAATAATTAAACCAGATTAATACTCTATGGCATGATTTCTCTGTTTTGAAAAGAGAAAACAGACACTTCATTTCTCTGTGACCAGTAGATGAAAAACAGAACATTATGCTAAAACTTGGTTTTGATGGTAGAGGTAAATTACTTACTACCTGTGGACTTCTACAGTGTGAATTAGCTTGAGGCTTGAAAATATTAATTTACTAGCACACCTTGTTCCCACAGTAATTCTGCTATATAGGAAAATAACTAAATATTTCAATCCAAGTTCCAACAATGAATTGGATGTACAGCACCTAGAATGATTTGCTTTATTTAATGCCAGGTTACTTTTAATATCAAAGGTGCTTCTGTGTGCCACTGTTACTGTGGGAAGAGGAAAGGACAGTTCTGTGTTCTTGGAAAAGTACAAGTAGCTTAATATTTTCCAAAAAACAATAACTAAGCAACTTCCAGGGCTGAATGACTATTCCATGAGCTATCAGAATCCTTAGCAAAGAGGCACTCACTCCCTGAGAGGTTTCATACAGTTGTCCAAGAAAAAGACAGCTTATCCTCAGGGAGAAAAATATAGATCTACTGACATATCCCAAATACATTGACAACATAACTGTCATATTTGGCCCTAAAAACAATGAAACAATGAAGCCCAATTAATATATCAGATGTTATTGTCCTTTNCATGTTTATACCCCCCAATGCGCATCTGCTGCTTGCTACCTTGCCTACTCACTCATGTCAATGCCCCTGGGTTTCAGTGTAGTGCAGTTAACAGAGGTTAACCTTAAAGTTGGAGTATCACCAGTGCATTAGCTCTGCTACTCTTCAGCGTGGCCCCAGGTCTGAAGCAAGATGTGGATTCATGCTAATAAGAAGGAGACTTAGGTTACAAAAGTCTGATCCCAGAATAGAAACCCTCATGTGATCTTTTTTGACTCTAGATTACTAGGAAGGGGTCTGGACTATCTTGTCTGGTTCTCTTGACAGTTTCTAACAGGAGATGCCTCCTGCCAGGTCTGGAGGAAGAATCTTGGAAGACTTGTTTGGAAACATTCAAGACCAGAAGGTAATACTGAATTTGCCAAGATAAGCCAACCAGAAGACAAAAGTGAAGGAGAAGTATATAGAAGGCTTGGCTGGTGGTTTTAACTGGTGGTCTGAAAGTAAAAAGCCATATGTTACAGATTTAAAGAGCAGAGAGAGTTAAAGTCCGTCCTTTGAGGTTGGAAAACAATGGTGCAATGCCAGCTAGATAAAAAAGTGTGCAGCTTTGATCTGTGACTCATTATATAAACATTGTTTGTGAAGTTCTTGTTCCTCCAAAAATCATATATAATTATGTGGCAAATGAAGAAAATAAAGGAATCACGTACTGTGAAACCTCTGACCAAAGATTCATTCCTGGGTTTAACCCTCTTTTCTGAAATTATTCTCTTCATCATTACATTATTTCCCAGACATTGACCAGACCTCACTGAAACAACCCTTTAAAATGTGAACTTGAAAAGCCTATCTTTTTACACCCGCAAAAAGATTTGCAATATCTAGAAACCTGCTTCATAGCCCTTACCTTGTGTCATTGGCTTAATGAGCCACACTAGCAAAAATAACTTCATCAGCAACTTCACACAGTTCTCCAAAGTTATAGTCAAATGCTCTTCACCAGACCAAAAAGATTTTTTATTTGTCCGCTCTGATCTTTGATTAGGCATGATATTCACGTATCCAAAAACTTTGCCTTTATTTCTGCATATTGAAAAATATTTAGTAAGCTCTCTCTACCTAGATTAATGGAATGGTTTGAGTTGGAAGCAAACAAAGGTTATTGAGTTTCCAGCCCCACTGACATGGGCAGGGACACTCTTCTCTGGACCAGGTTTCTCAGAGCCCCATCCAACCTGGCTTTAAACACTTCCAGGATAGTCCATCGACAACAGGTGGTATGCAATGAACATATTGATAGTGACATAAAACAAACAATGGCATTTTTAATAAAAGCTTGAAGATCGACTGGGAAAGTCTGGTAAAAGAAAACCAGGCTGAGAAGATAACAAAAAATACTATAATTAATGGATGTAAAACTGAGATATTTCTTAATTTGAATTGAATCAGAGTACATTGTTTCAAGAGAACATTTTTAAACATTTTTTTTAGATTAAAAGCTACTAAATTACATGACTTGTGTGGCTTAAGTATATGTAGCTGCATGTTCTTTTTATTTTGTTTCATTTAGAAAGCTAGATTTTTAAATGGACTTGCAGCTGAGTTCTTGCAAGCTAAACTACAGATGGGATGAAAGTTTACAACTGAGCTATATATCTCTTCCAAATTTAAAATAGAATTATTAGAGCAACATTAAATATGACAAAATGAATGTCTATCAAAACAGCCTTGCTGTAATTCAGTAATAAAATAAATATTGTTAAATAATTTTTATCGTTAACTAAGTATATTTCAAAACAAAAACATAGTTTTGACATTACCAAAATGAAATAACCTGGCATTTAAAAAGAATGTTGGTATTATGGGTATGTTACTATTGTACAGAAATGGCATAAGCATAAAATAGTCTCTCAAAAATACAGAAAAACAAGCAAATGGATCATAAGAAAAATTGTCTATCAGCACAGTCGTCTATTGATTCTTTTGATTGAAATATCTATGTGTTGATCTATGTGGTTTAAAAATAACCATAGTATAAATAAAGGGATGCATAAAACTTTTTTTTTTTTTTTTTTAGCAAAAAAATTCTTTTAACAGTCTATATGGCCCTTATTTTAAAAGGAAAGTTTGAAAACTCTGGTAATCTACAAGTACTGCAATAGTCCACATACTGTATTTTATTTTAATGAGAAATAAAATATGATTACTCACTCAGAATTGGCTGCCGGCACTATCAAAATACAACCTCTTTTTGTTTTTCTGACTAGAGCCAGAAAACCAACGAAATGTGACTTTTATATGGAAAATAAAATAGTAGTCTGGTGTAATGCACAAACAGAAATGCACTAAGGAAAAGGCTGAAGTGAGAGAATCAGGTAGAGTGTGTGCATTATACACAGTTTAAATTTAAAAGTCTGTGTGAAAGAGTGAGAGTAGAAGTATTTTAAATGGAAGCAAGAAGACAACTTAGAGTTGTATGCCAGAAAGAATAATAAAGGAAAGAAAAAAGAAAGATGCTTCTGATACTTGCACTTGCTTTCCTCTGAGGCCAAGGGTCTGGGCTCATTGAAGAGGGCAGGAACTTACAGCTTTTCATGCCAACTTGGACAAAGCAGTCCTGTATCATTTCTCTAACTATGAAAACTTGTTCATTTTGAGGCTTTAAAAAAATAAAAGCATATTTCCATCTATTCCTGCCTTTAAGTCCCATATTTAAAATAATAGTGTTAAAATTAGTTATGAAATAAGTATACTTCAAAGTCAGGAAGTGTTGAAGGATGCTTGGATGGCAGTCACTGACGTGCTTCATTTTTGAATGTGTCATATAGTGGGGATGGAATTTAGAGTCCTTTTGCATATCAACAGCATTAATTTCATCTCTTTCTAATGGGGAGCTAAATGAAGGCACCAGAATTACTTCTTTGAATAAAGTGCATGAAAAAAGAAATTAAAGAATGGACCAATTGCCTCTAGATGTTCTTGGAAGCAAAGTCAGTAACATTTGAGGGAAAATTAAAATGGCAACCTGCTGTCACAGAAGACAGTGTCTGTTCAGTTGCATTTCTGGAGCAGAAAAAGCCAGGAAGGCTGTAATTTGTTCAAAAGTGTCAACTAGGAAAATAGTATCTTCTTCACCACAACTTTTCCCAACAACCTGGTCATGGTCTGTCTTCCTGATTTACATAAAAATTCTAAAGTCTGGCATTGAAATGGGCATAGAAAATCAGGATTATCTGGACTACAAACAAACCTCATTACCCATTAGCTCATTTATTAGTTTTACAAAAAAATTAGCTTGTCTTTTTAAATAAGAGAAGACACAAGGAGTGAAAAGTATTACTCAAAAGCAAACATTAACATAGTGCTGTTTAGAATTATTTTTATTAGTTCAGATGTTTTCAATTCTTCCATTCAGATTTTTTTCTTTTTGTTTTCAGTTATTTGATTATTTAATGTTCTATGTAAATACTAATCAAGATGTAGCAATTCTGCAAATTAAAAGGAAGTACTTCTGTTATTGTGAAAAGTTAAAAATAAATAGATGTCAATACCTTGTAATTGACAGTGTTTTTTTAACATGTTTTTAAAAAATATGACCCCCTGTTTTGTTAGGGAACAAAATATTCAAGTATTTCTATTAGAAATTACATAATTAAATGGATGTCAGAAAATATATCTGTATGCTATATATAGCTACATATATGAAAGACAGATGTAACTGAAACATAAATTGTTGTGTAGATGTGACAGTGAATATGTCTATGAAAGCAAATTCAGGCCAGCATGTATATCCATCACAAAAGATCACTAATTGCAAAATGCACACTGTGATATATATGCAGTAAATTTTATTTGTCTCCTCTGTTTTTCATGTCTTGTTAAACCTCAGCAGTAAATCACTGATTTATGCAGTGATTTTCTAGCTGATGACTGATGCTCATGATAAGAAGTATTATATAGTACAAATAAGATAATCTTGAGATATTTCACTCCTTCATTACTTTGAATTCCTTAGTAACTACAAAGTCTATTTGTAAGAGGCATCAGTAACATAATATTTTCACTTGTGACTGAACCAGCTACATATTGCTTGGGTCAGAATAAAATACTTCTCAGAAAATTTTTCTCTGTCAAGCAATTAAGATATTTGACTTTAGTTTGAGGGCAAAAGCTGCAGAGATTCAAATTATTTAATTCTTTCAGCCATGGTGACTGACAGTGCTAAATAAACATTATTAATAAATCATTAATTGGTAACTAAAGACTGTGCTCTTCCTGGAATATTTGCCAAATACCTACTTCAGGAAATCTCACTGGAACATCTGTCATTCTCACAATTACAGTGGAGAGAGCAGAGTGTTTCAGACAGCTAAATTAAAGCATGAGAAAACCAGCAGCATATTGGTTCTAAGATGGTAGTAATGCCAGTGTTATTTACAATAAGAATTCAAAATACCAAGTTTCAAAATACTAAATTAAAAAGGAACAAGTTTGTTGCTGATTCAGTTTAGCGAATGGGACCCATGGCAATGTAACAAGCAACAACCCCTTCAGGGCATTAGGAGTAAGAAAAGAGGACAAAAAAATGGAAAAAAATGAAAATTAATAGGAAATTTGATGCATTTCTACTTCTCACCTCAGCCGCCAGGTTTCAAATGGTGCCTGAAAATGTCATTCATGTAATTATTACCATATCAAGTTGAAAGCAATTTCAGCCCAGCTGATTTGATTGTGCATTAATGTCTGGGAAAAGAAGATAAGGAATGTGCATGGTAAAAATAGCTGCCCATTACAATAGCAGCAAATGGGGTCAATTATCTTATTAGATAACCTTAAACTCCTTGATCATTCAGGTGGTTTTGATTTTTGTGTTTATTAAAGATTAACACTAAATAAAAAAGAGGAAATAACCTAATCAAAGCCTTTCCTGTCAACTTCATCTTCCTTTTTGAAGAAGTTTTGAATCTTTTTGGAGAAAGTTTACTAAATCTCACGGTGCTGAAGATGGAAGGTATCATTAGGTCTGTTTCTTGCCTTTCAGTGATAGTTGCAAAGGACAATATGTGTCATACCTACTTTTCACTGGAAAGCTGACTCGTAATCTGTCAGCAACTTGAATTTAATTCCAGCAAAATGAGGAAAATAAGAAATAATATGTTGGTTACTGCTTCAACCATAGCCAAGAGTCTAAAAGGGCTGCGTTGCCAACTATTGAGTTGGCAGTGTTTCTGACGGGAGAGTGCCTGGAGCCATCACCCTCTACAGAACAGCCCTTTTCCTCATTTATTTCAGCATCTCAGGGAATCTCTCCATTTAGTGCTTTTCTGTCCTCTGTCATATACCTCTTTCCTCATCTTTACTATATAAAACATAAGACTTGTGTTTTACCCTACAAAAGTTCTTAACTCACATTTGTTTTCTAAACTACTGCATACATTTATCTGAGGAATGAATTTGCAAAAGCTGCTGTAACTAATGGCTCCCTCCATGCAGGCTATGGTCTCCCAGGTTTTTTTTGGACTGGTTTTGTCCAAACAGGCTATGTCCTGTTTCCTCTTCAACTTCACTGAACCTAAATAGATACAACTGAAAAAAATTGTCAGAATTTCTCTTTAGTTATTTGTGTATGATTTCTGTTGATCTGCACACTGAGAGCACCTTGTTATTGGTCTAACATGAAAAACTGGCAAGAAGGGAGTAAGTTTCAGACATATATCAACCAGTCAGTAATTAGGAACTGTTACGAGAAAAATCTGAACAGAAAAAAAATCCAGTGACCACTGACACATGAAGATCAAAAGGACTACAAAGACATTTAAAAAGCCCTCTGAAGTAGTAGAGATAGGCCTTGAAAAGTCACTCTGGAAAACCAGATCTGCTGAACAAGCTGGAGGAATGATCCTCAGAAAAACAGACTATTGTCTTAAAACTCCTAACCTCTTATTTTTTGTTCCTCTTTCGGAACAAGAGGAATTGCTATGTAAGATATAGTATACATACATACATACATAGTTTTCTCAGACTAACTCCTGTGTGAAGCTCCTCCAAAGGAGTTACAAAATAAAATCCTTGCCTTATTTTTTAATCAAGGTCATGCTCTAAGAAACTTGTATGTTTTTTGATAAGCCTGGAACTATTAAAGCAAGCAGGATATATAACATTTAGCAGCATAACTTTGGAGACTAGGGGAAACATGTCCAAAAGGAACATCATTATGAAAAGGAACTGAAAAGAATTAAATACAGTGAGATTTTTTTTTAACACATCACACAGAATTTGATGAGGTATTTTGGAAAAAACTCTACCCATTATAATTTTTTATATGTCTCGAGACGAACATCACTGAAAAAATGTGGTTTTAGCAGCGTGTATGTGAAGAGGAAAGAATCTCTTTGAATCACTAGAATTGACTCAGTTCTGTCTGGCTGTATACTATCAATCTTCATCTTGGAAACTATGATAATAGTAACTTGAGTAACTAATAGTAACTACCACCATAAAACTGAAGTGCTATCAATTTCATCCTATGTTCCGTAATCTGAATACTGTAAAGAAGTTATTTTAGTTTCAAGTTCTCACACCTTTCCCTCCCTAAACTCTTTTATCAACAAACATCTAAAAATCTCCTGACATGAATAGCAAACACCTATTCTGTACTAGCGCTGTGAGATCAGGTAGGAACTATAGAGTAGTGAAACAAAGTGTGTTAGGACATGATCAAGACATTGTGCTCTTAGCTTCATATATAAATCATGAATATGGGGGAGGGGAGAAAACTCTGCTAATGTTTGTTTATTCTCCAAATATGACATTTTGACAGAACAAACTCTAATTTACTGGTTTATGACATCCAAGTGAATAAATAGGTGTAAATCTGTAAAGTTTTCAATTAAAAAACCTTTTCCCTTTTTGTTTATGGGATTAGTAGTTTTCATTTTGACAGAGGCACTGTTAACTTGATTGAATTCCTGATCACAAAAATGGCTGGGCAGGGAGCTTATAATTAGCTCCTTAGCCAATTGATTATTTTGAGAGTGCAGTAAGGATTGTCTGTAAAAATAAAATCCAGCAAAATTATGAAACTATACATCAGGCATGTCTCATCTTAATAAACAATAATGTCTAATTACAGAAGAATCTGTACTTACTTTCCAAGTGCAAAACACTCCATCTTAACAGTAGTTCCCCTTGCAGCTGTAACTGTGTAAGGAAAATGGACTTCAATTTTTGGCTCATATTCCCCCATCACACCTGGAAAATAACGAATGTTTGAAATTTGAAATATCGTCAGTTTTACATTTTCACAGAAAGACCCGTGGTGTGCTTTTTGAATCTGCCCAGCAGTAAAGTTCATAATCAATGGAGATAGCCTCGTTTGGTCTGACATGCTGTGCTCAGGTCCAGTACATATATACTAAAATGCTCTTCAGTTTACCAGTAGCACAACGTTGAGCTTAAAAAAAGGATTTATTTGGTCAAACTTGGGTTAATGTTTAAATTTTCAAGATTAAAGTGGGCAATCACTAGAGGAGTGTGAAATTTCATAGACCAAATCTTTGTTTGCCAATACATTGAGAATTATGATGAATAAATCAACATATCATGCTGTGTTTGACTGAGGATCTTCTAAGCTCAGCAAAAACCCCCAAATTATGTAGGAGCATTTGTGTAAACAGATACAAGCACAGATATGTAGACATGCAAAATTCAGTTATGGCATTTTCAGTGAGACATTTAATTTGGCAGATTTCTTTTCAGGACAACACTTTAAGTACTGTAAGACAGCATTCTAGGAAATGGGAAAGCATTAAGGAATGGGAAAATATAAAAATGAAAATCAATAAAGTTATCTCAGATTTACTGTAGAGAGATTGACAGCTTTGGAGAATCACAAGACCTTAGGAAATGAGAAAACAATAGGGAAGTGGAGGTATGTTTTATAAGGTGAGGTGAGACATTTGTATTCGATGACACTTGGAGGAAATATCATAATCAGATCATAATCAGCATGGAAGGAGAAGACTATGACTCTAACAGCTGTGTTTGGTCAGGTGGAATTCAGGGGGTAGGAAATACTCAGGAACAAAAGGCTGTATTTAACAAAGTAAGAATTGTTCAGATTTTTAGACGAGGAAAACTGAATAAAATCTGACCTGTTGAAAAAGTAGCAATAAGGCAAGTCTAAATCTATAAAAATCAGTCAAGATTCTCAAAAAACAAACAAACAAACAAACCAACAACCCCCAAAAAACCCCAAAAAATTAATTCTTGTTGAACACACAGAAATTCCAGTGACATTTCAGNTCTAAAGTAAGCAAATAGGAACAAGAGATGAAAAAGGAGAGAAAAGAGATCTCTTATGCAAGAAAGAAGACAAAGCATAAGAAGAAACGTGGAAGTAGAGGAGTATGAGTTTTACATTTGAGAGAATAACAGCTGACAGAGATAGATGGAAAAACAATCCACAACCTACTAGACCAAAAAAAAAAAAATACATAAGACTGAAATTGCAAAACATACTTTTCTAGCCTTCAAATGTTCCTTATGGGGCTCAGGAGTTTCCAGTGGGGCTGTGCCCTCATTTTCCCCCTATCACTCAGGCTCCTGAAGCTTGGTTCTGGGAGGAAGTCTGAATATATATGCATTTGAATGTTTCGTCAGGGGCTCAAGTCTAATTAGAAAATCTAAATGTGTCTCATAAGTGAATCAAATGACAGAAGCAGAAAGCATAAAATGCTTTTATTTCAAATCATGTAATTCTATAAATAATGTGACTTTATAGGTAGCAGATTTCTTTTAAAAAAAAAGTAATCCTGCAAGTATTACATGTGCTAGCAATACTGACCCATTTCCTCCAAGACATGACTAAATCAGTGTTTTGACATTGCTTTATGAAACCTTTTTTTCATAGAAAAAAAAGAAAGAATAACATGTGTGTCCTGGGTATTAAAATAGAGCCAGGCCATCAAAAAATGGTAGTCAATTAAAATTTTCCTTAGCCTAGACTGAGGTGATTGCTGGTATAATAGGTCATAAAAGTGTATTTGTACTGGCTTGTAACATGTCAGTAAATTTACAATTTAGTTACACTCCCTGTGACTTCGTTTACTTTTTTCTGATTTTTTTTCTGATTATGAATACTAGTTTCTGATTTATCTCAGTTAACCAATTACATTGTTTTACAGGATATCTATCATATCTCTTTCCAAATACATATTTAACAGTCTGAAAAAGCTCAGACCACCAGTCCTTCCTTAAAAAGAATCTTTAATAAACATTCCTAGTGCCCATGTGGCACCTCTTCAAATTCCATTCTATCACTTTGAGATCTGAACATGAGAACTGCACAGCAATAATGAAGACGTAGATCTTTCTATTACACTATTTTTTCCTTGGATTTTTTTTTTGTTTGTTCCACAAAATTCAGTTCTATTTGCTGCTTTGTACTTGAGCTGATGTTTGTACACTGTGGCACCCTAATCTCTTTACTCATAATATCTAATAAAGGTATTATATTTTTAGGTTTAGTATTATATCAATTTGGTGGTGATGACACTGTTTATTGCCTATCTACCCTATTTCTATTATCACAATATCCTTTTGCAGCTCTTCAGGGTTAGTTTTAACTTTAAAAATTTGGAATAATTCTGCATCAACAATCTTCTCTACCTCTCTGTTCATTTTGTTTCCAGATAGTTTATACGTTGCATAGCGAAATCCCACAAATTGTCACTGACAATCTCCCAGCTTTCTAAACTTTTTAAATACTCATACAATAGGTGGATTTTTAAAAATCTATTTTTAATTGAAAATAGGACTGTACTTCAGCTCTCTAAGAATTTAGTGTCTTCAACAGCCTTTGATGGGTGACCCTGTAAAAGAACTATGTGAAATGAAAGCATCTTGGCCATTTCTGTTTGTATTCTCTCAGACTCTTTAGGAAAGTTGTATACAGACTGAAACATGACTTCCCTGGTTTAAAGCTGTGTTGTTGGTATATGACTGGGTGGTATGACTACTGTATGATAACGTGCTAAATACAATCCTAATGATCATACTTTTTAATGCATTTTCTATCAACACACTTGACACAGAAATCAGACCTAGTGGTCTCTCATTCCTCAGATGTTCTTAGGAGTACCTTTTTTTGAAAAAAAACCCCTCACCTTTTCTATCTATCTTTCTTCTAGTCTTAAGGCTCAGTGAAGGAAAACATTACATCCTGCTTCCTTCCATACAGAAGCTGGGCCCTGGGGCTTTGTTATTATGTGTAGTGTCAATATTTCTTCTAAGATTTCTTCCATTTAAACTTCAATTACAAGAACTTCAGCCCTGATAGGGGAATCTCCAACGTTCCCTTGTAGTGAACACTGCTGAAAATAGTTCATTTAGGTTTTATGATGGAGTGTTACATTCCTAAGGTGTTCCTTTTAAATCTCTGATATCTGCTGACTCTGCACACTCACTGACAGGTTTTGTGCTTCAATGGCAAAAACAGGGTGGTTTTGCTTTTGGGTAAGGCTTTTTTCTGCAAAATAATTGTGCTGAGTTGTTATATAGTTTTTAACATTTGCTTTTTTAGCCATGAATAAAAGCAGAACTTGAAATAGGATTAAATTATTCTTGCCTTTAAAATAATACAGCACATCTGTACCTATCTGAGGGACAATATTATCTTTCAGATCTCATGTTTTTAACTTCCATAAAGTCCCTTTGGTAAGTGCAGTCTGTACATGTACTGAATTCTCTTTCCATGTCATGCCATCATTTCCTATTCTTAATGAAATCCTGATTGACTGATGATTTGTACCATGTCCTGTTCTTCTGGGTTATTGCTACCCTAGCAAGCAACACGTCTGCAGCAAATGGCAGGAAATGTATAAAATTTACTGAGCAATTGCTTGGTGTCCCTATGAAAATTAGGAAACAAAAGTCTATTATTGCAGAGCGATATTTTTCGTCCTTATTATGTATGATCTTTGATACCATGAAGGCCATTATAGTTGCATACATACTGAGGGAATTGTTAAGGCCTTACCTTCCCACATTACACTATAATTGCTCTGCAATGGCTGTGGTGCCTCTAGGCTCTTTAGCTTCCCAGCTTCTGTTTTGGTCACTACGAGTCAGTGGTGGCAAAACAACCATCACCTGCATTTTCATAAAGATTTTTTGTTCATTTGTGTAAGATGCTAAAAGGAACCTGAACTTTTAAGAAATCTTGAGGTTTTGAGCTACGGGCACTGGAATCAATCTCTCCCAGGCTTACATGCAAGACTCTCTTATAGAGGTTTGGCTAGGGTTATAAAAAATCTTCTCAGTCATTTTTTATATCCAGTTATCAAACATGAAATACAACAATAAATAAAATTGATCAGCAGAGAATAAAAACATATGATTTCCAAGCAGCTAACAAATCACAGAGCTCATGTGGTTTGGGCACTACAGAGCAATTGGATGCTGTTCTCAGTGCTGCTGTGCTCTGCCTTCCCATGAAAACAGATCCTTTCTGAAAATCCTTTACCTTTCAAGGCCCCATCCCGATAATTCATTATTTTTTAGACTAAATGCTTAGTTTGCTACACTCCCGACTTTACAAGCTTTGTCTTTCACCTGAGTTCAGACCTGCGTATAAAAGTCCTGCATTTGTGTTTGATACGAAACATACCTCTTCAAACAAATCTAGCTTACCATATCTTGAAATTTGGTCTGGGATTAGAAATGAAATCTTAAAATTAGAATTTAGAAGCCAAAATTTACTGTTTCTTTAAGTAAATCTTATCCCTGGCCTTCATTCTGAAATAAGTCATCCCACCTTAAGTTTTTCAGTGTTTGGATCTCTGCCCTTTCAGGCGGGATCTTATCGGCTGGGGGGGATTTAAAAGCTAATAATCCTTTTGTTCTGTCTTTGATTACCAAAGAAGACACTGATTTAAATGATTGAGCATATCCCAGGACAAAGCACAGTTTGACCTTGTTGGAATTAATGGCTTCTTAGTCATCTAGCCAGAAAGGGCCTTCAACATTTATCTCCTTCAGATTTTTTTTTTTTTTTACAATGATGCAGTTATCACAAAGTAATTACTCTCCAACCCAAGTACAAAAAAAAAAATATTCAGAAAATCAGTTTTACTTTTATTAAGGGGTTTTATTTAACAAGTTCTCCTCCAACTTAACTGTGAATCCATGACTTGAGTTCTACACTCTGCTACTCAATGTCTTATGAACCCTAAGCTATAATGTCTGCATTTCATTTTGCTATGGAAAAAAAAAAAAGACATGCTATAACAATGTCACAGGAACAGATGTGATAAAATTTCAAACATTTACAGATATTGCTGCAGCTAAAATTCTTTACATTATCCACAATGGGCTATTTAATGGAAATGGGGAATGGAATTAAGAAGCAAGATCAGTTTCTGATTTTCAGTCCTTTCAGCTAAGAACAAGAGGAATAGTACAGACAGGACACCGGACATTATTGCTTTGCAAAGGACTGCTCTACCTCTTCATTTAGATGCCAGTCCATGACTTATACAACCTCAGATAAAGAGCGTTGAAAAAGCAAGACAGTATGACAGTATCCATACAATAAGAATTTTTTCCTTCATTGGGGCAAAAAAATCTGACTCCTGAGAAATCATCACACATCCTCTTATTCAGCTGTTTAGAAGCTAATGCTTCTTTCATTAATCTTCCAGATATTAACTACCCTCTTGCATCTCCCAAAACATGAAAGCTCCTTAAATCCTTTCAGCTAAAATGATTTGTGTTTGTTACGTACTCTTTCAGTAATAGCTCTTTAACTTCCTTTGGAGCCTATTTTTGAATGGAACAGATTACAGGGAGTACTTTAATAAGTAGCTAATAAACATGTAAGACAGTAGGTAGAGAAGATTCTAAGATTACTGGTTAAACATCATCAGAATGTTTAGGACAAAATGAAAGCCAAATATTTCCGGTAACCAGGAGAAAGACTGGGCATGAATTGATACTTGCCATTATTTTGTTAACAAATTATAAACCCCTCTCAGCTCAGCGACTAAGAGTGTTCATCTGAGAGGTTTGCATGAAGAAGTCCCCGATCCTAATCAGACAGTGTAGGAATTTTAACATTAATTTCTTATATCCTGGATAAAGCTCTAAAGACAAATTTAATTTGGATTCTTACTAGTTTTGATCTTTCTCTCAGTTTCTTGGAAACTTCTTGAGGAGTGATAAACTCATCCTGCTGCATAAGAATATTTTAATAATTTTACAGATCAAAAGTTGAGTATCTTACCACATTTTAATGGTGATCTGTTGTGTGAATAAGAATCTAAACACAAGAAAACTTTGCCTAAGAAATAGCTTACAGAATTTTCATGTATAATTTCTTTATCTATCCACAATTTGCAATGAAAACTAAGGTTGTCTAAAGTGTGGATCCCTTTGTGGCAAATGAATATTTAGCACTTTCCCTGAAGACCTGCACCATTAAATGTCGCCAGACATTTGTTTGGGAGAGCCTTGAATACACACATTTACAATGACAGTAAATTGACATCACAAACTGTATTAATTCAAGTACAATGATGATACCCACCATTGTATCTGGTCTGCAGCAGAGCTTTTAAATACACTGGGAGGAATTTATTGACTGACCTGCTAATAATCTTATTCTATATGGAAGGACCAGGGTCAGCTGCAAGTCCCTAAAAATTTACTGTGGGAATGATTGTTTTATGATAACAGTCCACAGCACTCCTTCCACTTAGACATCTCTCAGCCAGGTTTTGAGCCATAAATATATCATTTGAGAAGCCCTGAAAATGCTCATGTGAAATTGCATTCTGTAATGCACTGAACTATGCACTAAACTGAACTAAAATGCCAACATTGTTTTCATATGTTAGAGAGCAAATTTTATTGCATATCACTGGTTGGAAAGAGGTCTTTACAGGAATATATCCTAATATGAAAGAAGAACTGGTAATTCAGTGTCTGGAAAAAATGTCATCATGAATACAGCACAAGAAGAGAATAAAGTTCCTTGTTTAGAACTAAGGAACAAGATGTTCATGTATTCTTAATTATAACGAAATAGATGGGAAAGAAAGTCACATTTAGCAAAAAAAAGTGTTAAAGTTTAAACATAACTTTACTTTTAAATCCATATTTTACTCTTATTTTAAATCACTAGCTGTAGTGGTTATTACATTCGCCTAATTTTCATTTTAGTGGAATAGGATTAAAAGAAAAGCAAAACAGGTTCAATTCAAAATAGAAACAGTTAGATTTATTAACATACAGTAAAGGTAAACAAACAAAAAAACTAACTACGAAACCCTCTCAAAAACAACCCCTCTTCCTCCCTAGCAACAATCTACTTTTCTACGAAAAAATAATGCAAAGGGACAAAACATTAGAACTCTTAAGTCAGCATTACTTAATAAAATAGTCTTTTATTCAGTCTTTTGAGAGAGACAAGTCCCTCTTGATTCTTCTGGTAATTTTTCACAAGAGACACAGTCTGTTTGTGACTTCTAGCTCTACTAATGCAGCCCGCCCGACACTGCATTATGTGAGCCTCTCAAAATGTAGCTTTTTATATGACTCCATAAGGGCTTGTGGATTTTTAAAGCACGGGGTTTCACCTTTTAAAGATGCACAGCTTNCAGGGGCAGGAGGGAAGGAAGGGTTCAGCAGCATTCCCTAAGCCTGTTGTTCTCATGGAATCCCAGAATTTCACAGAATGCCAGGTTTGGGTTGGGAGGGGCCTTAAAGCTCCTCTCCTTCACCCCCTGCCATGGGCAGGAGCACTTTCCACTGTCCCAGGCTGCTCCAAGCCCGGCCCAGCCTGGCCTTTCCTCCCCAAACATAACCCATAAGCTGAGGGCAGGCTCATCCCTGCTCTGTTGCTGGAAGTTGTTCCCTCGCTAAGTTAATCACTAAACCAAACTCCCAACAATTCGCTGCAAACGGGTGGAACCCGGCCTGCTCATTTCCCTGATCACAGAACAATCACTGCAGGTTTGTTATCTACAGCTACCAGGGCATGGTGACAGGGTCTGTTCAATGGAGGCAATAAAATAAGTGAATAAAATATATCTGCTTTTCAGCACACTCAGATGTCCCTGAAACGCTTGGTTTCAACGTTTGCTACATCTTCCTGCCACTGCACTTACACTCGTGACTGAAAATCTCTGCCTTCTGCTTTTTCCCTATAATTCTGGGTGGAGTTTTGCCCACTTTATCCAATAAATCCCCACCCCAAGAAATGCAAAAATCCCCGCCCCAAGCAGGCACTGGGAACTGAATGAGAGGAATGAGTTTGGCTTACCAGGAGCTCATCTTTCCGTTTTGCATCCATTTCAAGGAAGTGTCATGAGGGTGTCAAGTGCTTTCCCTGCAATCTGGCCAGCTCTGGGAAGCAGCCACTTCCTTCCCAGCTTTCAACACCGTCCTTGGAAAAGATAAACATGGAAAGCATGTGCTAGAAGGAGATAACCCAACGACTAAGGCTCTTGGGAATGGGAAAGGCAAAGGAAAACCAGCAACTGGTGGCATTGCTTCAGCACAATGCTGGTCACAGGGTATCATTCTGGGAGTCTTTAATACAATTTAATTATTATTATTATTAAATTAAAATAAAACTACACTGACATTTTTTAATCCTGATTTTCATCCTATTATTTTGACAACATTGTAGGAGGACCTTGGCACAAAGGCAGAACAAAAGAGACAAAGAGTTCAAAATACATGTGACCTATGCAGGATATATTCTCAGCAGAGTAAAGCAGAGACTGTGGGAAGATTTTTATTTTCAGTTTTCAGAGTGACCCATCATTAAAAGACTTCAGTACAGTTTTACAGGAGAAACATATTTACTACCAGGTAATGACTGTCCAGGGACATTACAATTTTATCAACCTGTCCCTGGAGCAAATCTTGCATACATTCATGTCGCTATCAGTGTTATCAATCTTTGTTATCAATCACTAAAGGGCAAACTTGATTTTGCCCAGGAAGTTCGTCTCTGCTTGAAAAAAGTCAAAGGAGGATTACTTCAGGTTTGATTCCTGTCCTGGAGTACTGAGTAAGAGGAGCTCCTACAGTATCTGTACAGCTTTTATGGACTTGCACAATTCAAATACAAAACGTTACTGCAAAATCTTGCAATATAACCCACATGCAACAGGGAAGCCTATGAGGCTGGAAACTCCAGAAAACTTAGCACAATTAAGTCACAGCTGAATATGTATTTTGAACCCCTATTAAAATTCAGATGTACTTTGCTGTCTTCTAGAATTCAACTCCATATAAATAACCTCATTAGAGGAAAAAAACACTGATAAAAATTGGGAGGAAAATAATAATAATAATAAANTCAGTGACACGGAACTCTGAACTCTGTCTGGAAAGCCCTTTTAGAAACAGTATTGTTATCCTGAAATATGTTGTTATTTGTGACTCTTAAATGTATGAATATCATACATACAAATGAGCTTTCTGCCTCTCTTAAACATTGAAAAAAACTAAAAGCATTTAATTTTCAATTTTAAATGGCTGTTTTATGATTGAAATAAAAGGAACTGAATCCAGACCCTAAAGACACAAAAGCAATGAGAGTAGAATCAGCAATGAGGGAAATATTGGTATATTTAGTTCTTCAAATGAGAGGCCAAAATTTCTAGTGTACAGATGAGGCTGCTGAGATTTCTGTTTATCTGTGTTTGAAGATGTTGAGCAGTAACTATAACCAAATCTGGAGTCTTTTTCTAGGTAGAAAAGTCTTTACTGAGTAATAACCTAGACTTCATCAATTTCCCACATATTTGTAAAATGGCATCTAAGCTCTCCTTCAAATGTCACCCTTTGGACATTCAGAAAACAAAACCATGGGAATTTTTGTTCCATTTTGTTTTTTCAGAGAATGAGATTGTGTTGAACCTGGCACAAGAAATATGTGGCAGATTTCTTTTAGGCATCACTGGCCAATGTTTATTGTTTCTCCTTTCCAATTGCCTGATATTCATTCACAAAAGGCTCACTAAAGATATTCAGAAACTTGGGAAATATTTAATCTAAATGATTAGGAGGAGAATCTTATTTTTATGAGGGTTGTAATTATCTTCCTGATGAAATGCTCACAGTTCTCTAAGAATCTCATTTTTCCGATAGTAAATGACATAACTGTTTGTACTTCAAATATGACCTTAAGCTTAATTTTTTCCCTTGCAACCTGCAAAGTTGTTTTACAGGATGAAAACAAAATATTCCCTTACCAGCTGGGTGTCAGAAGTATCAAAACTATTGTGATGTCCAGAGAGAGTATTTCCCTCACTTCTGGTCATTAGAACACTACTGCATGAAATAGTGTTGCTTTAATATTCACTGTATCTAATTAACTGGAAAAATATCCTAAATATGATTTTTTTTTTCAGTTGACACTGCTCATATAACCATGCAAAAAAAGAGAACCTATTATTTCCATAATATGAAAAACCAAGCTAACACTAAAATTTCTCTGTCATCAGCAACAAATATTGAAATACCCATTGTTTTAAACCCAATAGCAACAAATCATCCTGTTACCTACTTGCTGCAGTTTTAACTTCAACCAAAACTCCTGCTGTTTACAATCAAATTATTTTGCTACTCTGGCAAGAACTCCAAACTGACAAGTAATTTTTATTTGAATATTATGCCATACCCTATGACTGCAAAGCAGCAGTCACAGGTGAATTTGTATCTGAGAGCCTGAGACACCAAAACAGAGAACATTCATGACCTTTCTTCATAATCTGAAACCTTTTACAGCTGTAAAGGTTACTTTCATTATCAGTTTGCACAAATTTGAATTCAGTCACCAAGAATTAAAATATTGTCAACATACTTCTGTCTGAAATCTTAATAGTTATGGTTCAATGCAACACCATTCCTAATCCTGACTTGAATTTAGAGGAACATTTCTTTCAAGTTCAGGTATTTTGGGCTTTGTATATTCTGTATATGGATCAGTTAATTCCTTTTTTGTGCAAGTTTCATAAATCATGAGGAGAAGGAGTGAAACAAGAAAACATCAGTGTAGATTTGCAAGACGCTATATGGCTAGAATCTTGAGTTATTTTGGCTAATTTTAAAAAGCAACCACGGCACTTCCAGCATCTACTATTTCTATAAACTAATGGGAAGACTTAGCAATTAAAAATCCCCTTTTAAAAGAGGTTAACTTAACAGAACTCAAAAGCAGACTAAACAAACTTTTGCAGGGGAAGAGTTCTTGCCCTACACTGAATCCTGGGACATAATCTTTTCCCACCTTTTCCCTGTTTTTGTCCTGTAATAGCCCCATAGCCCCCTGGGTTCCGTCCTTTCTACATTGTCATAAGACCATCCCAAGTTATTTTCTCCCTCTATTTTTTAGATTAAATATTTTACAAATATATATGTGCTGTTTTAGAGTGTTCTTCAACTATTCTACAACCCCCATAAAACACTCTGTAAAAGGTTTATTGTACAGGAGCCCTGACGTTGTTCGTCACACAAACACACACACACTTTGGTAAGAAGGCATGAACTGTTTATTATGAAATTCTGGCTCCATTTTATAGTATTTCTACAAAAGCCAGGGATTGGGGGAGAAGGTTGACACCTCTCCCCATCCCATTGGTCAAGACAACTGTCCATCAGCTGTCCATATCTCTAAGAACAGGAATGTAAACTTTCCTTGATTTGATGAAAACATTGCTTCTGTGTATAACACCCGTGTGTGAGAAACAAACTAAACTATGTAAACTGTGAAACAGAAGAGAAGGCTGAAAAATCAGGGCAACAGAGACCTCTATGAAATTCTCTGCCTACCCATAGATTTTCTTGCCTATAGGTAGGAACCATTGCTGCTAGCTTTCTAAACCATTGCTGGAACAGACTTTCTAAATTTTAAAAAAGTCCCTATTTTGGGAATAAAAAACCTCAAACAAAACCAACAACTCTCCCCCATTCTATTATATATATGTCCTTTATTATTATTATTATTATTATTATTATTAAA
>WBMY01016578.1:82007-117889 GCA_013397315.1 Donacobius atricapilla
GAGGAAAACACTGCTAATAATAGTGAGGAAAATAATAATAATAATAATAAAAAACAACAAAAAAAACCTGAGAAAGGCAAAGAATAACAGGTCAAAACCATTAGAGTTCATCTTTAAGCACTTTTTAAAAAATTCTAGGTATCAGTTATTTAACAACTGTCAGCATTCTTCAACTAAGTCCGTGAAACTGCAAATTTTGTTCTGTCTTTATTTATTACCTTATTATGTTATACTGGGCATTTTTATTGCTTGTTTTCTATTATTTGATAATTTGCTGTGATTTCTTCCAAATTTTCCCTCATGCTGGCAAAGAGATCTTTAGATAGCCTAGTGATTTTCAAGCAACATATCCCAGAGTTTAACCTCAAAAAGCATATGCAAATCATATTTCATCATGGAAACTTAGAAATTAACATCCTTAATACCTTGATAACTATATGTTCTATCATTATATGAGACTATTCGTCAGACTGAATTAATCACTAGAATGAGGACAGACAAAATTCAGTTCACTGGTTCACAGACTACAAAGACATGGAAAAAATCTGAGAGTCAGTTACATGAGAATATGTCTGGTCAGTTTGCTATAATGGAACATAGCAGAAAGTATCTTCTGTTGTCTGAAATTTTCCAGGTTTTTTGTTTGTCTCTTTAGTTGCTTGGTTGGTATTTTGGTGTCTTTTTTGTGGTTTTATTGTTTGGTTTTTTTTTTTTTTCCCCCTCTGGAAATTTCACCATGGCAAAGCTAATATGCAGCATCTGCACAGAACTAAATGAAGAATTATGTAATTCACTACTGTACAGTAATAATGTTAAAGTTAACATAGTTTCCAAAGAAATAAAAAGATAAGAAGGATTAAAAAGTAAGAAAAACAGGAATAAAAATTTGTGAACTTGAAATAACTGTATTATGCTCACAAACATCAAATGTTCGTACTCTCTAGGTTTCTATTTCCTAAATTTGAAAAGACTTTCTGTTGTTTTTATGAGTCAAGAAAATTTAGTGCTCCGAATCAGCATCAAAGCCTGTGAAGATACAATTTAACAAAGCTGTTTATTATTTGTAAACAGTTATCAAATAATTCCTCAAAGTTTGCAATACATTAAAAGGCAGTTAATGAAATTATGCATATTTTATTTTATTTCCTGCTAAAACTTTTTATCTCCTCAGAATTTTAGGGTGTTTTTATAACCCAGCTTGAGGAGAAATTAAATTATATGAAATGACTGATTGTCAAGGACATCTGAACAAATGAGGTATTCATTTCATTCAGAATCCATTGAAGGATTTCTTGATGTTTTTATTTAATTTGCTTCATATCAAGCAGCTAAGCTCCCCTTTGAGGCACATCAGAAAGAAATAAAAGATTAATAAAATCCCAGTGAGTTCTTAAAATCTTGCAGAGTTTGACAGAATGCCTTAATATTACTCCATTTCTTTCTCTTAGATAAATAGAGACCGGTGTTGTCATTGAAGTGCCCTTTGTTACAAGCCATCTAGTTCCCCTGGGCATAGGTACTGTATATACATCAAAATTTAAGAATGATGATAAATAAAACAACTAGAGTATTTTGGAGTTAATGATATGTATGTTTGGAGAATACAGGCTATATAAATTACTTTATTTATGTAGAGCTATTTGTAATAGCTGTTTAAAGCCACAAGCTCTTCCTGTGGTCTCTAACAAATGTGCTGACTGCTTAGGGTAATGTCAGTTGTGATGCCAACCACTGGAACTTAGAAAGATGCATTATATTTTTAAGCCTAAGTGAGTATTTGAAAAGTTCAAAGTAATTCAAGTAATTTTATGACAAAAAAAAAAAAAGCTTAAAAAGCCATATTTAAAAACATATAACACAACTCAGCAAACATAGAGTCGAGTATGTTTTCAGGTAATTCCATGTTTTTTTTAATGCCATTTTTAAGTTCTCAATTCCCTCTTGGAGTCTATTCCCAGCTGTTTCTTTCTTCATAAATTACTTTAATTTTCTTTAACTAGTTAGCTCTATTTTTCAGCAGTTACTCTGTATTTTGGCACATAATGACTGCATACTTTAAAAAGGTTGTCATCACCCTTTAATATTTGTCAATGGACAAGGCAATATTACCTAAGGCCATTTATATGAAAATGAAAAGTGTAATATGATTTATGGAAATTTTTATTATAATCCCAGATAGTTTTTAAAAGGTCAATGATATTGCTACGTAGAGGAGGTAGAACCAGACAGATGTCCTAAATATTATGATTTAGCAACTAGTATTTTCCCTAACAATTTTTTTCAAGGTAGGTTTATGGAGACTGCAAGGTTTGGTAGAAAGTTGAGGATTCTTCACTGAGAAACTTGCTCAGTCATACAGGAAAGCAAGCAATTTACTAAAAAATACTAAAGAATTCTGTGACAATAAAGGAGCTTTTCATAAATACCAACAGATTAAAATGAAGGCATGGAAGTCTAGTAGAAATTCATGTGTGTGAAAAAAATGAGTCAGGAAACTGAGAAACTGTTGAGGAGCTGTTTATCTATGTGCAAATACTTCCTCAATACTCCAGCACAGTTCACAATCTTGGATTATCACGGTGGTGTGACAGCCAGCCATGAAACAAAAATTTGCTGAAGGCTGCTATTTACTACCCACTTGACATTTAAAAAAAATCTGCGGTGTTTTCCTTCATAGATTTTTTTCTTAGCTCAGTGATGTAGACTGCTGCCTTTATCCTTATTCACTCTCTCAATTTCTTACAGTGTATTGTGAGCCTATGAACTGTCAGTAAAAGATGGATAATTAATCTGCTGAATTTCTGCACAAGATGGAGACAAACAAAAGCATGAAGAAATATCATAAAGAATAAATAGACTAAGATATGAATAATATATATGACAATAAAATTCTATTTTTTTTCCAGAGTCTAAAGAGATTTTAAAGGCAGTCAATGTTTGGGGGTTTTAATTTTGAAATAAAAAAAAAATTATCAAGAAGATCAAGTTCTCTGTGTTAAATCAGTAAAATTAAACACCTGAACCTCAATAATTAACTTAGGCACTAAACCAGGAAAAGAAAATAGGAAGTGATAAATTAAGAGTATTTTTTTTGCTGCAGAGGCTACATGCTACATGCAGAAGGAAATGATAAACTTGCTACAATGAACAAACATTAACTTAATTTCATTCTAATTGGTGAACATATTTTTCGTTTGCTGTATTAAACTAAGTCATCTGTGTTTAAATCCAGATTTTGTAATGTGTCTGTAGCATAGGACTAGTATTATTTTGAGAAAAAACTATAAGACAAAAGAAAACTCTCTATATTTCCTCTCTCTCTCTTTGATTTATGTAGGTATGCGCTCACATGTGCTGGATAGCTGTGAGGAACTAGAAAGTGCAATTGAATGCAGAACATCTTGGAAAGAAGGACAATATAGGCCATTTTCTCTCTTCCTTTGCGACATGGCAGAAGAGACTGACCCCCACCTCCCTGGAAGCTCCTTTCAGGAAGTTGCAGAGAGTGATAAGCTCTCCCCCGAGCCTCCTTCAGGCTAAACCATCCCAGCTCCCTCAAGTCACTCCTCACTGGATGTGTTTTCTAGACCTCTAGCAGCTTGACTGCCCTTCTCTGGACTCACTCCAGCACCTCAATATCCTTTTCTCAAGTGAGTGGCCCACAACAGGACACGTACTGGAGATGTGGCCTCGCCAGTGCGGAGTACAGCAGGGCAATCAATCACTGCCCTGCTCCTGCTGGCCACACCAGTGCTTATCCAGGCCAGGATACCATTGGCTGCTTGGCCAGCTGGGAACATGCTGAATCATGTTCAGCTGCTGTTGTCCAGCACTCCCAGGTCTTCTTCTGCTGGGCATCTTCCCAGTCACTCTGCTCCCAGCCTGTAGCACTGCCTGGGGCTGTTGTGACCCAAATGTGGAACCCAGCCCTTGGGCCGTCCTGATCACTCTTGTAGATGGGCCTCATACTTGGTATTTTCCAGTCAACTGGGGTTTTTCTGGTTAACCAGGTCTGCTGGTAAATAACTGAGAATGGCTTGGTGGGCTCTTTACCAGTTCCCCCATTACTGTTGGGTGTATCCAATCCAGGCCCACAGACTTTTGGGTATCTAATTGGCATAGCAGATGACCAAATATTCCCTCCTGGATTATGGGGGTATCACTAAAGTCCCCATCCCTAACTTCCAACTCTGGGAGTTGGATATTCTGAGTACAACGGGTTTTGGTATTAAAGGTTGAGGCAAAGAAGGCACTAAGTATCTCAGATTTTTGTTATCCTCTGACACTATGACACAGAACCCAGAAAAAGATGGAGATTCTCTTCAGCCCTCCTTTTTCTGCCAGTATATTTAGGGAAACATTTTTTGTTGTCTTTAACCATAGTGGCCAAATACATGAATGATCTCCTGGCATCCTGCAGCAGGGTCTGTGCCCCATAGTCCCCTGTGGATGTCTCAGGTGCCTGAGGGTATCAGTGTGGCAGTAGCCACTTGGGTTGAGGCAATCGAACTGAGCCCTAAGGCAATAGACATTGCCTGTAAAGGAGATGTGCTTCTCTTTGTCAGTGACAGAACATCAGAATAGCAAGGTGGAGTAACTGTTCTAAACAAAATACACTAAGAGGTGTCAGTTTGAAACTCAGCCTTCACAGATCAAAATATTCTCACAATGTCTGGATGTTTCAAAAGAAACTATCTCCATGAACAATGTTCCTTTGCCAATTGCTACAGAAAATGCATGCATACTCAGAAAAACAACAAATTCATGTTTCTTAAATTAATTAGAGTATTTGTACTTTGGTATTTTTCTTTCATGTAGTCCCTAGAAATAGTGCCTTTCTTACCATCGTTTCTCAGTGTCAGAGGCGTAGGAGGACTCAAAACTCTGGCGTTTGTCACTGTGTTTTTTACCAGGCATATGTAGCTGCCAACATCGGATGTTTGCACCTTGGATATGTAGAGATTGCCTGTCTCCTGAGAGATGAAGCGCCTGCTGTCTTCTGCCACAAAAGATGGGAATTCATTAAATACCCAGCTATAGATGATCTCTAAAAGAACACAGAAAGAAAATAAGATAATTACAGAAACAATACTGTGTCATGTTAATAGATACACCAAATTAATGTCCATTAGCTTTATTTCAATAATCTGTGGGGAAAAAAGTTAAAGATTCTAAAAACTTTTTATTTGTTTGGTTTAGAATTTAAGAGAATATTTTTACTTGCCTTGGGATTTTGAAAATAGTATAAATGTTTACACAAGTTCCTTGTGAAGACATTAATTCAGGTAAAATAATTAAGTTATTCATCAGAGTCAGAAAAATGCAATAAGATATTAGATAATTCTCTTTTCTAGACTTTTGGGTCAAACCAAAAATAATATTCAAAGAATTATTTTCTCTACTTGTTCATAGTTGCAGGGAAATATATCAAGGTGATTCCTATAGAGCGATGGATGACTTTGCAAGTGTATCTGTACAAACAGGTTTCATTCCAAATGTCTGTTTTTAAAATCACCGGATTGTAGTAAGTGTTCAGCCAACCTTGTAGGTAATATTACTTCCTTGTAGTTCAATCTTTTGTATCTCCTTCATTGAAGAATTTCTTAACCCTTCCTTTATGCAGTTTAAATCCCTATGATCAATGAATAATTCCTTAAACCAAAGCTGCCAACTACTCAGTGACTTTTAAAAATAGCAGTTAAATCCAGTCCCTTGGTTCTTATTTTTATCCAACGAATCATCTATTCTATTTACCTGAACATTATATACTTTTCCCTTTATACTCATAATAATTACTTGAGAAAAAAAAAAGTTATTTCCTAATATTCTGTATGAGATTATATCATGATTTAATAATAACCTAGATTCATTTATGTCTCAACATTAGAAGTATCAATAAAGTTAATGAGATTCTGATTTAGCAGGATGTTCCTTGCAGGGAATTATTCATGTGGAGTTTCACCAACTCCGACTTTAAAGCCTTAACCCTATGTATACTTCTTTACACATTGTTCTCCTTTTGAACTTATCTTCCATTGTTTCATTCTTTCTTCACACTTTAAAAAAATATTGTTCACGACTTAAACTGGCACATTTGCTGTAAGGTTATTTTTTCTGTGAGCTCCCCCCTGTATAGCCTTCAAAAACCTGGCTTCAAAATGGGATAAGCCAAAGCTAGTCCAGGAATGTAAAGTTCCCACTACTGCTCCGAGATGCAAACTGCTCCACTGGTATAACAAATTCCAAACTTTTAGACCGAAATTTCTTGTGTAACTACTCAGCTTCGGCAGCAACAGGAAGACAGTAATTTCAAGTATGTCAGTCTGGTTCTCTCATACTTTCATCCCCAACACACTGAAAAAATTTTCTTGATATAAAGTTAGCTCAAAGATGAAAGGGTCAAAGAGGTGAGAGGAAACACCTCAAAATTTAAATTTTACTGCGTGCTTTTCTTCTAATGATAGGAGAGGAACTGGTACAGTTGTTCTTTGTATAAGAAGTGTGAAACATATTACATACTAGCCAGGTGTGGACCTTGACTATAACAATATAGAGAGCATTAGAAATTCCAGCTGATTTGTCCTTTCTATCCTTATGTTTTACTGTCCCCTGACACCGTGGTGAGAAAGAAACAGAGAAGCGCAATGACTGCTTTTTAAACCAGTATAAGCAAACAGTGCGTATTATGTTAGAAAGATGTAGTACTTTCTGAGTCAACTTTTAGGAAGTTTATTCTAGTTTTGAAATCAGGTGAAAATTCTTTCCTAAAAAACTGATAGTATCAAGATAAAAACACTATGTTAAAGGACTGAACATACTTAGCTAACAGGAGGGGAACACTGCCTCAAAATCTCAAAATGGGGAACTAAACTACACACATTGAATTTTTGCTAAAATCTTTTTAAGATTTATTAGCAATTCTGGTGGTTATGCAAGACTCTGAGGAATAAAGGGCTCTCAGAGAGTTCTCTGAGTGTTCAGCTTTTCCTTCCTCTTCTGCTATGTTTCAGGCAAAATACTAATTATGCCACAAATATGTCTCTGAAAATTTTATTACTGCATTTTGCCATAATGTTTTATATGGCAAAAAAAAAAGATTCATTGCAGTATAAAATTCTACAAAGTGATGATGAATACACAAGTTCAAGGAAAATACATAAGCTTTAACTGAAGACCTGTTACCAATTCAAATGGAAAGCAATCAGTCCCACTAATTGCTCTGGTTTAAAAGTAGTTCAAATCAAATGCAAAGTAGTCATCACTGTGGGTTCATTGGCAGTTCACACAGCAGAGAATTTTCTCCATTTTAGCCTAAAACTACTTATAATTAATTATTCATTTATTAATTAGAATTAATACTAAGAAACAGATTTCAGGCAATAAATTTTTGTGCCTCTGAGGAGATAAAATACTTAGTCTTTGCTGGTGTTGTATCTGGGGGGATACTGTCATTTTGTCACTTTCTTAATTATTTTTGCTGTTAAAAATGGTGTGATGGATGAATGTGTACTGGTATAGAGTACTAAGAAAAAAAAAGTAACAGAAATCCTGCCAAATCTGAAACTCAAAGCATTTATGCTATAAAGCTGTGGTTGATGCTTTTTTGGGGGGAGGGGTTGGGATTTTTTGTTGTTTGTTTCACTGTTGGTTTGTTTGGTTTTGTGGGGTTTTTTTGTTTGTTTTCCTTTTTCTTTTTTTTTTTTTTCTCTTTGCGCAGACCTACAACATCTATATTCCAGCCAGGAGACCCAACTCTGAAGTCCAGAAAAAAAGTGTCAGAGATTTGCTTCTTGATTCTTGTTAGCCCCTTGACATTGAAAGACTTGCTCCTATTTTTCATTTCTAAAAAGCAAATCCACAGAAATACACTTTAAAGTATCTGAAGAACACATCTGAATGCTCAGACCTGGAATTAATCCAGAATTCTTGATCTCTGAATGCTCAGACCTGGAATTAATCCGGAATTCTTGATCTCCTTTGCAGGTGATAGGCGCCTTAGACATTTCATGAATAATTTTCTCCTGGTAGACCTGGTTAATGAGTTCAGTAGATTCTTAAATAAAAATTTGAGGGTCATGTCCATAAACATGCGTAGGCTTCAGTGGAAATATCTCAGGAAAGTGTTGCAGACCAGTCAGAAACAACCACAGCTGGCTTGGGATCTGGGGACCCCACAGTTTTTAGCTGACAGAAATAGATGGATGATCTTGCAGAAGTGATTTCACAAAAGGGTGTTCACAGAACGACTGCAATTAAGGGAAAATGGGTGTACCTTGACATTGATCCATTGTGCAAATATCTAACACTCCGAAATTTGTAGCCCTAGAAGGGGATGAAACATGCATCGCTGTTCACATTCTTGGACTCTGAATATTTCTGCTTTGTCTGCCAGCAAAATTACAAGTTAGAGTTTGTGAAAACCACTATTGCTAGCAAAGGCAAGCCAAGTACAAAACCTGGAGGTTTGTTTTGTTTTGCTGGCTTTTTTTTTTTCTACTGGCAGGATTAAGCATAAGCCAATATTCAAATAATTGCAAGGACATATTAAAAAAAAAAAAACTAATAAAAAGACAATAATGGAGAATCAGCATTTAAAACATTGCTGTCTCTCTGTAGGACGGTGAGTAATCTACAGTACATGCACAGTAAAATATTCTGAAACAACAGTGGATGTAGTTACATGTCACAAGTCCCACAGGAGTTCAGCTAAGAAGCACATGTAAACTACAAAAAAGAAGACATTTAAAAATTGTCTGAAATCCTACTCTTACAAAACAGTAAACTGCTGAGTGAACTTCCAGGATTTCAGAACAGGAAGCCTAACACCAAATGGATGACACCAGGTCTATTTGTATGCAGTTCACTGCAGTTTTTACTGAACTTCAAGCCTGGATTTTCCTATAACGGTTTATGTTAAAAGATTTTAGAACCAGTTTCATTTTGCTAAGCACAAATAGAACTGTCATTGAATTAGTTTTCAATAGGATAGTGAACTCCAGAGATGCATCTCAAGCCTGGCAGATAAACAATGATGACCTTCAAGAAATTTTTAAGCTGAAAGTCAGTGCTACCAAAATCTAAATAAACCAAACCAGAACATTGAAATCAGAAGGTAATTACTTTAGATATGGATCTGATGAAGTCATCTGCTTTTGTGAAAGACTTTGTAAGTGGTTTTTCTATGCTGGACACAACTTGCTTTCAATAGGGGAAGAAAAAAAAGTTTAAAACAAAAGAGAAAACTAAACACTGCAGTATGCAGAAGTTTGGAGCTTTTTTAAGAATGTGTGTTAAATTTATTTTTTATTTTTATGCCCATCTATTTTATTTTTAATGTGACATCAATGGCAAAACAACAGAGGATGCAGAACTCTTCCTGGAAATTATAGTTGAGTGCCAACACACAAGAAAATTTTCCACAGATACTTTGCATTAACACAAACAGAAACAGGGAATAAAAAAAGATGGAGAAATTATGTATTATAGAGAAACTGTAAATTGAAATTTTTGTCATGGGCTGAAAAACTCTTCTGCTGCTAAATTCTCTTCTGTGTAAAGTCTTGGTGTAAAAATTATATAAGTCATTTTGGTAACTGCAAAACTGATAGTTCCTTTTATGAATGGCCAAGCTTGTTTACAGAAGGATGTCTCTAAGGAAATATTTATCTCTTTTTCTGGAGATGGAAAGCCTTCCTAGTGTCCAATTTATTTCTGTATTTTATTAAGCACTTTTTACTAGGCTATATAGGTGAAGATCTGTGTCATTTGGTGATGAAGTAGTAAGAAGAGTTCATCTAGTTCCTGATGGAATGCATTTATTGTGTGAAATCTTGCTTACTATAATTTCTTAAATTATTTTTGCAGTTCTATTTTCTCTGTTAAACAACACTAATTCCTAAACTGTCACAATGAGATGTACTCCCTATAATGGATGGAGCTTGAATACTGACGTATCAGCATTTTTCTTGGTGATTTTGGAGATATTCTGATGCAGAAAATGTCAGTACTATGGTAATGGAAAAGTCTTTCTGTCATTGTGGGTCAGTATGAAATAATGCCTGAAGTAGTTTAAAGAGAGCTGGGCTGAAGTATTCAGATAACACCAAATATTCACTTCTGTGTTTGTTACTGCCTGAATGTTCCCCAGATTTGCTTCAGGGTTTTTCTCTGAAAAAATTGCTCCATTCATCTTTTTAGCATGAGGTTTCTGGACAGCCTTTTCACCAGCCCTGTTAGCTAAGTGGTATTTTGGGTACAAGTGAAGACATAACAAGAAGGTTGTAATACGAACTCTGTTAAGGTCACTGGAAACCTAAGTGTCCAAAACACAGCTAAATTTTGCCTATTCAAGGGCACAGCATGAAAAACACCCATCCTATAGTTGCACTTCCGTGGAGTTATGATGTTTGTACAAGAAATATCTCCAGTTCTAGTCTTCTTTTTGTGGTGCAGTGGGAAAATATATTTCACTTCCTCCATTTAGGATTTGCTTTGATTATTCTAATTCCACAAGATGGCAGTACGTGATGAATAAATGGTACTGATGTCTGATGACAGCCAAAATCTGAGATAATCTGGGAGTTTCTGCAAATATGAAGAAATTTTTATTGCTATCTTTTAATCGATAAGCAAAAAAGGAAAAAGTACACCTGAGATTACAGGCTGAATTCACTATACATCACAATAAGCCATTAAATTTGCAAGATGGCTTTGCTTTAGCGTTTAGAACTATCCTGTTTAAATGAAACAAACTGTAAGGAAGAATATAGGCCTACATATCCCCTTTGAAAATATAAAGTCTAATTTTATTTTAACCCAACTTTGAAATTTTTCCACACAATCGCTGTTTGGATATTCTGTATACTATCCACAGAATAAGGGTGCAATATGCAGTACCCTCTAATGATGGGGAACACTTCACATTAAGAGGGAAAGAAGCTTCTTTTTAGCTAAATGAATGATAACAATGGTTTGTTCCTCCAGCCTCCCACCGCAACCAGATAAATAATTGTGGTGCATTTCTTTGTGCTGCTATGGTTTATTATCAGTGCTCATTAGTCCTCCAAGAAAATATTTAATGAACAAAATTTATTTGTTGCATTGTAACACACCCACATAGAGCAAACAGATATTGTCGATTTATCAGTTAGTGATGAAATTGCTCATTTCCTTCTCTGGGGGCTCTGTATCTACTGCTCACTTATCTGAAACAGAATTCTAACAATCACATATTTGTCTTTCTTCAGGTTCAATTACAGTGATAAATCTCCAAAGATTTTCTTTCTTATACCCACACACATAGATAATAACTAAAAATATTCTAGAAAAGGTAAATGTAACATCAGGATTCATCTTGTTCTGGAGGATGTAAATATTATATTGTTGCTAGATTATATGTTATATTGTGTAGACAGTCAATGTAGTCTCATTTGTACTTTAATATGTATGAAATGAAGCCAGTCATTGAAGCATATGAAGACTGATGAAATATATTTCTCATACATGCACTCTTTAAAGAGACCCCATAGCATATCACAAAAAAATACAGCTTTGAAAAAATATTGGATTATCATGTGTATTTGATTGTCATTGGTATGGTTTTCATAAAAAACAAACTAACAAACAAACAAAACAACAACAAAACAAAACCAAACCTGGTCCAGAATATATCAAAACACTGTTATACAACCACATCTTATTCAGGCCCTTCTTTAGCCCTCAGGAAAGACCCAATATTCTCATCCTACTCTTAAAGAATTTCCAGTGATTTATATTCCTAAATTTAGATCTTCACAATAACCTATTTATTTGCTTGCAGAATTAGAGAGTTTTCCTTAATATTTGCCTGTAATTTTTTAAATACTGTTTATTATCTATACCAAATACAATATTGGAAGTACTGAAAACACATTACTGGAAAGCAATACTAAAATTTTAAAGCTACATTGGAATACCATTACCCCTGTGCATATCAAACTTCTGTTTGCAAGGCTGGATCAGTCAAATCTCTTCAACTTTTCTTCAGAAGTCCTGATTTTAAATCCTTTGCTTACTCATATTATTTTAATATCTACTGCTTTTCTAGATCTTGTGATGTAGGACCCAAAGCTGGACATGAACACTATTGAGCGGTGGAACAATGGTCACTTCTACTCCACAGGTAGCAGTTCTCTGAGGATGTCCTAGAATTCTACTACTGAATTATCCATTGTACTAAGTATTCTGTTATTTTTTGTAATTGCATTTTTCTAATGCAGGAAAAATGCTGTTTAATCACTTATTCCTTTTTATTCTATTTGTATATTTGATCTTTGATAAGTACAGTAGTCTGAATTTTGCTGAATTTAGTACTATTCCTTGCAAACCATTTCTCCAATGCACTGATCATTTTTCATTTCCCTTCTGTGCTCTGCAGTAATTGTAAACTCTTGCAGTGGTCATTCTTAAATGCTAGATATGTCTTTCTTTGCTATAGGTCACTAACACTTTTAAAAAAAAATAATTTGATATATATTCTCAGTAACCTTTTCTTGTAAAGAAATGTTTAGACATACTTTAAGGCCATTTTATCAATATATATTGTTCTTTTATGTAAATAAAGAAGATGTTTAAATGACATAAATTTATGGAAAAAAGCTGATTTTGAGAAACAAATAAATTTGTGACAATGTATGAAAGAATTTTTTAAAGAACACAAACACTGGAAACAGAAAATTATGACAGCAAGGCAGAAAAACTAGACAGAAAGTTTAAAAATTATTTTTTAAAGCAATTAAGAGATTTTAAACAACTCTGTTATTGATATTCATCTATTTTTAGGTAGGAATGGAAATCAATACTTATGTAGGGAATTCTTGAATGTGCCATATAAATTGATGTTCTATGATTTATAACACATCAGTTAATACAAAAACCACTGAATATGGTTATTTGCTATGAAGAGTGGAAAAAAAACCCTAGGTGATAAAGAACAATAAACTTAAATGATGCAAATAACTGATGCTAGAGAATTACTGTTGAAACTAATGAAAAATCCACAGCCAGCAGGAGCAGGGCAGTGACCGTCCCCCTGTCCTGGGCACTGCTGAGGCCGCACCTCCAATCCTGTGCTCAGTTCTGGGCCCCTCACTGCCAGAAAGACATTGAGGGGCTGGAGCGTGTCCAGGGAAGGGCAGCGGAGCTGGGGAAGGATCTTGAAAAGAAATATGTTGAGGAACCTGGGGGTGTTTAGCCTGGAGAAACAGAGGTTTGGGGAAATCTCAGTCTCTAAAACTACCTGAAAGGAGATTGTAGCCAGGTGGGGGGTCAGCCTCAAGCAATAACTGAAAGGATAAAAGGAATTGCCTTAGGTTGTGCCAGGGGAAGTTTGAATTGGATATTAAAAAATCTTTACCAAAAAGGTTGTTGAACACTGAAACAAGCTTTCCAGGGAAGTGGTGAAATCACAAACCCTGCAGGTATTTAGAAGGCATACATCCATGGCACCTAGGGTTGGTGGATTTGATGATCTTAAGGGTCTTTTCTAATCTGAATGATTCTATGGTAAATAATTTCCAAAGACAAGAATTGCAGTTAAATTTGGTCCAGGATAATCAAGAAGATGCACATCATTACAAATGCGTCTGTTTCAATCTTAGATGTAGTAGTTCAGTGGGTGATATAAGACTTGATTATTATCCAGTTTAAAAAGTGAGATATAACTACCAATATTGGAAGAAAGTGTATCTCAACGAACTAACTCATTTTTATAATTCTTTGTACTGACCAAGATAGCAAAGTTTCTGTAATGTGTCTAGAATTCAAATTCATGTTTTATAAACATGTTCACTAAAATATTTAGAACAACCTCAAAATTAACTTACTGTGAATTGAAGGGAATAAAAGCTGACTGCAAAGCATGATCAAGAGGACTAGATGTGGAATTCTTTGTCCTCTACTGCTGACCATTTTAAGAATTAAAAGAAACCTATGCAGTTTTAATCACTGATCTACAGGAAATGTAAGATTTGGCAAGGGCAAATATGCAGAACAAATCACTGATAAACTCAGATTTGGATAGCTTATTATTATTAGAACCTTTTTAGTGATAGAAATGTGTCAAAATACAAGTTGATTGTTTCCTAATAATTTGAATGAATAAGAGTTCTGTGGTAATGTTTAACTATTACATTCATATGAAAAATGTGGCACTGGCACTGGAAAATAATGAATATATTCCTTAATGCTAGGAAAACATCACTGTGTAGAATATGTGTGGAAATTATTTTCTCAGTCATAACAGTCAACAGAATTTGAGGGTTTTTTTCCTTTTTTTCATTCACACTTTATGTTTCTCTTGATCCCTGATCATGCTATGACCCTTGATTTTCTCTACAGTTTAATGGCACTGCTGATAATTACTTCAGCATGCTCTGCTTCTTCTCTAAGCTTAATGCAGAGGTGAGTACAATGAAAAATCCTACTCCAGAGCTTTGCCACTTGTAGTGAGCCCAGAGTCCTGCGCCCAAGAGGCAATTGCTTTACATGGAAAATTCATTTTATGGCTACTACAATGATGTTGATAGATAATCCATTTTGAAGGTATAACTAGGACATTTTTCAAGACAAAAAAAACTAGAAGTAATGTTTGGATGATGGTCATCCAAATTTATAAAATATTGCTCTGTCTTAACTCCTTTTCAGCTGAGAGATGCAAAATGCGTAAGTTTCCTTATTCAGCAGAAGCAAGTCTGTCAAGAAAATTCTGTAATTTGGTTACAAATACTCACTAGTACTTCAATTATAATAGTATCAGTCTCTCAAGGAGTTCATATATACATGTTTCAGTTCATTTTCTTGTACTTATAAGAAAGAAAGCAATTTAAATTTGTCCCTTTACACCTCAGTCGCCTTAATTCCTAATGCTAGGAAGGATTAATAGTAGGAGAATGATTTCTTTCACAAGATTTAAATTCAGGCTTCTAGGAAGAGAAATAATAATAAAAAAAAGGCAACTAGAGTTCTAGTTTGTATTTCAAAACACTCTTTTTTTAGCAGAATTCCCCAGTCTTTACAGGTTGTTGTTGTCATAGGAACTGTACTGTCAAAACCTGGGTACTTGGAGTCTGTAGAGTCACCCTTGTATGACTGTACACACTGAACTTAAGACACAGCCCACTGCCTCTCTGCTTCATAGTCTCTTGATATTGAGTGTTTTAATATAAATATAAAGGCTTTTGCTGGGTCTATCTGCAGGTCAGTGTTTGCTGAATTCCACCATGGGCATGACACAATATGATTGATGAATCTTTCTCGGGCCTGCTTCTTTGGTCCTATAGTATCTATTATCCTAAGGTCTCAAATGAAGGCAGTACCATTATCATCACTTTTATTTGAGAAAATTGAAGAAGGTGGAAGGAAGTGACTTTCCAAGAGTCCTGAACCAAGCCATAATCTAATAATTATCTCCACTAATACCTAATTCTTTTCATTTCAAATATTTGTTCCTCTCCTTACCAGGTATTTTTACATCTACGAGAAATGCCAAAACACACAAACAAAAAATTATAGCTAATTAATCCTTAGGACCTTTGTGGATGAATATTGGAAACAGGTAGCTACTCTCTTATCTTCCCTCTAAATATGATTTTCAAATATGTAAAAAAACCCAAACAACAAAATAGCAGGCTAAATCTCATAATCCCCCAGATATTAAAGGCCTAGTGCTCAGTTCCTTCTTGGTATATTTCCTAGACTTAAATGTACCAAGGAATGGATTGGCCATTAAATTTTTCTGAACGTATACCTCAGATAATAGCAAAAAAACAATTTTATAGTCCACAAAATAGATTTTTTTATATACTAAGAATGATGCTGACATATTATTTTTTTCCACCTTAATTAAAAAATAAAGTGCAAAGAGGAAGAAACTTTAGCAAATTGTCCCAGAATGCTGATATTTCTGTTCAACCATGTTGTACAAATAAATCACCACAAATAACATCAACAATAAATCATTTAAAGTGTAACAATGTTGAGAACGTAACTCCTATCCTTTTCCACCTACAGACTTCACACAGTTGCATCCCTGTGCAGACTGTTCTGCACTGCTGGAAACCCAGTGAACTGCTTCCACCCATATTCTACTTGTCACATAATTGTTAATGAGACATAATGTGTAGCCTTCGGTTGTCTTATTTTTAGCCTGGACCAGTATCCCAGAATTATATATCCCCTCCTCAAACTCTGAGCAATAGCAGTCAAAGTGAAATATTATATATACATATGATGTGTCCCATTACACATACATATCACATGGAAGAAGGTATTTGTCCAACTCTTATTTTTGTTTATTCTAACAGAAATATCATAAATAAAACAATGCAAACAGCAGGCAGTCCTTCACTCTCTTCTGCTATGTGTATAGTTTTTGGAAATCTTACTCTGTTTTTCAAAATCCATTTTCATTTAGGAGTAGGAAAGAATTGTGATATGAAGATTTTTAACTTTTTCATGTATTTGTAGGTTTTTAATATATAGCTCTACAGTTTGTAGCACACATATTTGCTCACATATTAGAATAGTTGTTACCTGTTCTCACACATTATATCACACTCCTGAAATTCTGTTTGGTTTTATTTTCAAGGTAAACAATTTCTAACAAGAACACCCTGTTTTGCACCAGCACTTGGTAGACTTAACAAGATTTAGGTCTAAGAACCCCAATGGAGCAGATCCAAGGCTGGGTTATCAGGACAACCCTCTCCCATTGAATGTATTTGCAAGATATACTAATTAGACTTACAAAAAAATGTGAAAATTTAATCCTGTGTGCACACATAAGTATATTTTGTATATACTTTAATCTTTCATTAAAGGATTGTCCTTCATAGGTCATCCACTGTTATCCTCTGTAAAATAGGTAATGCTTCTTTCTTCTTGCATTTGGTAGACCTGAAAATAGACTCTTCAGGATTGAAACTAGCTTGCTAAACTCCTTAAGGACTTTGTGGTTCTGCAGGAAAAGCCAAGCTGAAAAACATTTTATCAGTATTACCTGAAACCTTCTTTCCATTCTCCCTTCCTACTCCTGAATTTTTATCTCTGCAGTCTCCCATAGGATATAGTCTCACTTACTGAAAGAGGAAAATGCACATTAATGCTTCAATAAACCAATAAATGAAGTGAAATTTTTTGCTTGCAGATTCTCCACTCTGGGGCAGCAGCATCAAAAAAACAGGAACTGTATTAAATGGCTAAAGAAGTCAGCACAATGATTTTAACAGTATTGAAACAGAGCACAAGAACATGGGAGATACAAGTGGGCAATCAAATAATTGGAATTAAGTGTGGTATCAATTATTACATTGTTAAAAAGATGACATTTTGGTCATAAAAAGTCACTTTTTCACTATTATTGCTCTGCAAAACACATTCTATCATCAGAAGATATGGAATATACACGTGCTGCTGCACAGTGATTCAGATCTGGTTATAATCAGATTGCCATCTGAACGCTTATGGTATTATTCTTATATCTAGCCAGTCACTCTCCTTGAAAAATCCAAGCAATTGCCTTTAACATATTTAGTGTTAAACTATAGCTAGCTACATGCCAGTTATAATTGTATTGGATAGGAAAAGACCCCATAATACCTCCATCTATATATCTATATATCATCTATATATCTATATATATATATATATCTCCCTATATTGAGATATATATATATATATATATATATATGGATATATTTCTAAACAATTTCTAATTTCCCCCTTGAGAAAGAAAAATGCCAGCTAGATATCCCAACCACAATTGTTTTCATACCACTTTATTTAGAACAATCTTCCTGAACTGATTAAATCAGGCTTTATGAAAACCTATGTCTCATTAAGCTCACCTCAAATGGTTGTAAGTTCACTTTCATACTTACAGAATAAGGAATATCTGACTTTATTATATAGGGAAACATTACTGGAATATGACAGAACTCAGATAATTTCTGTCCAAAGCCTTCTGATTCTGAATCAAAACTGTTCTCTTAACATTTACAGTAGTCATCTCTACCAGAATGACCACTGAATTCAGATAATTATGCCTAGTGTGGGAAGAAATGCATTTTCTGAAAACTCTGATTTCATCATTTTTTTTTACATCCTTTTAGATTTCATCACAATGGTCGTGGAGATAAAAAACTAGAATCCAGAGCCTCAGAAATAGATAATTTCTCATTTATTTCTCCTTCTTCTCTTTCCTCTTGTTTCAGCTGTCTGATCAGCATTGTGTTTCTGGCTTCTTCTCCTTAGACAGATTAACCTGTGCATTCTCGCTCAGTTCTTTTCTGTGATATGGAGAGGTAATTAGGATTAATTAGGAATTTTCTACCTTAAACAAAATGGGCTTTCTGACATTTAACTAACTGACATGTTTGTGAAATGGTGTTTTTCCAGGCATCAGCTTAGTAAAACATTGGATCTAAACAGCGAATGGATTCTAATGGAAAGGTTATTATAAGAGAGTCGGTTCTGGGAGAGCCCTGCATCTCTGAGATGGTAACTGCTTACAGTTACTGAGATGGTTACATCAGTCTTAAATCTGTGAACCTCGGGCTGCTGCTGTTTCACAAACTCTGTAACCATTGCCACAGAAAGCATTGGTGCAACACTTCGGTTGGTATGTCTTCAACACCAGCTGTGGAAAAGTGGATGTAGTACCATGAGTATCCATTTCTGCTAAACCTGGCAGGACAACGCTGTCTGGTTTAACCCCTAGACTAAGAGGTTCCCGATAGTTATGTCTAATTTGTTGGGACATATCAGTAACAGGCTAGTAACTTGTCTTGAGGGAAGAGGAGCTTGCCCACTACAGAAACTTTTCATCATTGTCCTATTTGTCAAGCTGTAGACAAATAGTCCAGTACAGCTGGTGCCTGAGAGGCAACAGTGCATGAGCCTGAGGGCCAACTCCACATATTTTTAAAATTAATTAATCTCTCATGCTTCCTCCCTCTTTTCTTGGTATTTCCTTTCACTTTGTTTCTCCTGAGCTGTCAGCTGAGGTAATATTTGTAGACACTACTGTGAATGTGAAACTACAGCACGCATCCCTTAAGCAGAGCCCTGTCAGGGCTGCCCCCATCATCCATTGTTGTGTGCTGCCTTAATTGGGCAAGGTCAACCATCTACTTCTTACTATGTTTTCATAGTCCCTGAGGGGACAAACAGCTCTAGTGAGGGATCTAGTGGGTATAGGGACATTTAACTTGCAGTTTCTAGTGCAAACTACTGTATTATTTGAAAGAATTACCAATATTTTTGAGTGGGGGAAAGATTTTTAAACAATGGTAATATTTGCAAAATTTTTGGGGGTTTTTTTGTTTGTTTGTGGGTTTTTTTGGGGTGTTTTGGGTTTTTTTTTAATACATAGAAGTTCCTTGGAAGAATTTATTACAGTTAGAGCAGGAATGTATTTTTGTTTATTTATTACTTTTCAAATTACAAAAAAACCCAACAAACCAACCAAACAAAAAAATCCAAAACCCAGAAAAACCCACCAAAACTCCAATGACAACACAAGAAACCCGATCAAACCAAACAAAAAAAAAGATGAGACAAAATCTGGACCTATTTATCCATACATCTACTATACAGACATTGTCTGGAATTTGGGGCACATGCAATCATTAAGAGGCAATTAAAATGCAATAACAACACATTGCCAACAAACTGGTAGTAACTCCACTCTGGCAAATACAGCTTGTTAAATTCTGTATTCCCAAACTCTTTAATTTCATATCCTCAGAAGAATGCCTTCAAGAAGATTGAGGAAGGGAACCTTAAAATGTGCTTCAGGGAAGTCAGCAGCAAAATTACTGGTCATGTATTGAGTAATGAAAAGGCCATAGAAGAAAAAAAGTTAATTGCATTTTTTTCATTCCATAATGAAAACTACAGGCATAGTCATCAATCAGTTGCACAAATAAAGAACACAGATTCCTATGTTGAGCAATGTCAGGGGCCATGGACATTCCTTTTAATGATAACACCCATGCAAATTGACATTATTAGACATGAAAGTTTCAAAAGCAGCCTAATAGAAGTGATAAAGTAGACGATAGAAGAGTGAAACATCTTTATGATTCTTCTAAGCAAAAATGTGATGTGTCAAGAGATAAGATGACCCTACTAAATTAACACAGAATTAGGACAGGAATATAATGTTTAAGGGACTCTAAACCTGTCTTCTATGCTTTTTATTCTCCTATTATTGAAAAACAAAATTTAAGGTTTATTCAAGTTACCCATAGAAGACAAATCATCACAAGGCTCTAATAAGGTCTAATAGGGAAATGCAGGAACCCTTCACCTCATGATATCTAACTCATTTGTTTGATACATGTGGCTCTCAAACAGAGGTTTTAAAACATTCTGTGTAGATAATTTATAAGTTATAGACATGCAAAGTAGAAATAAGAAAGTTGTCATCTTGTATTTTATATGCGACATAAGAAGTGTTTTTTAAATAAACCTTTCCCTCCTGTGCAGTAAGCAATTATTTTCTACTACTGTTACTTAAGTGGCCTGTTTCTGATACCTGGCATCACACTCCTACTAGAATTAAAAAGAGTGAAGAACAAATTATGGCATACAATTATGAGAAAAACAAAACAGAGCTGAGAATTCTATAGTGTCCATATAGATCCCCTTAGTACAGGTCAACAGCTGGTGAAGTCTAGGATGCTAGGATTTGGCTTCCATCATAAATTATTATAAATTTTAAGGAGAAGAAACAATAGCAGCAGCAACAACAACAAGCCCCCACCCCCCAAACATCGGTGTTCCTCTCAGTCTCACTTTTGTTAGTAAAAAGGAAGTATACTGGAGTATTGTTTGGTTCTACCTTCTCAGCAAGTCTAGCAGTTAGGAAGAGATGATAATTGTTTACAATGAATGTGAAATGTTCTACTTGCCATCACCAGCTTCATACATCTCCGACCTCTTCAAAACTAAGAGAAGGCGCTGAGTGATTAATAAGTTCCGTTTAGCTTATGGGAGAATCATGGTTAGAGGCACGATCTGTCCAGCTGTTTTGGTAAACTGTGAGTGACCAGCACTTTGATAGGTACCAGCAAAACGATTCTGCCTGGATCTTAAGGCAAAAGGAGAGATATCACTTTCACCAATATATTGGTCTCCTGGAAGTAAATTATTTAGCTTTCTATGCTAAAGTTGATTTCAAAATTCAGATTTGAAAAAAAACCAAAACCCATGTAATAGAAAAGAATCTTGATGTTACTTTACTGTTTAATATGTAATATTGTTTAATACGGTATAAGCCATGTTCTGGAAGAAATCTCACCTGTACTGACAGGTTAACATGATGAAGTGCATCCACTCATGCCTAGAGAGGGCTCAAGCATCAGAAATCTGAGCTATTGAAGGCTTCCTGTGATTTTGAAAAAACTGATAAAGACTAGATCTACATATAGGACAGAAGTTCTCTGATGATGTGGAATGAAATGTTGGGTGCCTGGATCTTGGAACTTAATCCAAAAACTTAAAATAACCTCATGACCTTCAGCTACATATAGACAGACATCTGAGAATTGTATTCCCAAAATCAGCTTAGCAAATTGAGATCCAGGGGGTGCATGGACCCCTGCAGAGCAGAATTTGCTATGTCCTGCATGTAGATGCCTGAGCCAATTCCCTGTAAACAAGCTAATGAGCACACTGAAAGCAGTCCAGCCCAATGAGGTGATTTAGAGCCTGTCTTATTATTTCTATGTATATTTTGTGCAGTGTTCAAACCAGGGGAGTTCTAAGGCTTTATTGCACTTCAATTGGACTTGGTTTCCAACTAGTAGTGAAGCTGCAGTCCAAAGCCGCAGATTCAATGCAAATGCAGCTTTTAGCTTCCTTTAGCAGATCGTGAACAGTAAGAAGTGATAAGTTTGTGTTTACTTCTAAAGTGGATTTCTGAATATGTCTGAAGTACACACAAATAGGAGCCTAGAATGACTTAAAGAAACTTTATTCTGCGTGAGTTTCTCCAATTAATATGAAGACCAAGACAACTGTGTAGGTAATAGAAGAACAGGACAAAAATTTCTGGCCCGCTGTAGCAGGAATTTTTTAGCAGCTTGCCTGTTTTGCAACACAGTATGCAGACATCCAGACATGGATGGGAGGGACTGTGATCCCCACAACACTGGCCTTAATAATTTTTGATGAAACATTTCTCATGAAAAGCAGTTTTATAACAGTAAACGGGAAATCTAGAAGATGCAGCTTACAGAACGGTTTCCAAACTTTTTAGGATCAGCTTTGCACTTTAGAAAGAGATGAAGAAAGTTATGATTTAACATCTGTACAGATGCTGCATGCTGCAGACAGATTTTGTAGCAGAGTTCCCTCCAGACGGCAGCATCCCTCTGAGGCAGGATGGAGCACACATCTGCCTTCCCCTGTGTGCAGCAGAGCTCTACTCCTTTTAACAATTGAAATCGTCATCTCCATTAAGCTCATACTGAAAGCCTTGAATAAAAGCCTTAAAAAGCTCAGCTGGAAGTATTAATTCTGAGGGAAACATGTAAATCTGGATGAAAACTTTCATTCATTTTTAATCTTGCTATGGTAAACCTTGTAATTAAGATGATTAAATGACTGAATAAAACCCTATAGTTACATGCTTTAGAATACCACAATGAAAAACCATAATCCTGTTTATGGAAAGAAAATGGTAAAGGCATTTTAAATTAGAAACATCAAACAAAGCTTGTTATTTAAGCAGGCAGTAAGTAATGTAACTCTTGCTTAGGAAGAACAGCTAAGAGTTAACTGCCTAGGAAACCCTTCTTGTAGAAAATAAATAATTGGAAAGATATTGTGTTTATGGAAAAAAAACCCTAAAAAAAGATAGTGTTATGTTTATGAATGATCAAGTTATCCACATTTATTATATTTCACAGGGGACAAATTAAGGATTAGCAACAAAAACAGCGCTAGTGGGAAAGCTTCTGGAGTAGGCACATCAAAATGATACAGGACTCCCAAGGAAGTTAGAAGCAGCATTTTTTATGAGCAGTGGTCCAGGAAAAGCAGGAGGTGACAATCTCTTGGTGTCTGTTTGACATCAGGAATTGGCAGAAAAATCTTTTAATTAAATATATTTTCCTTCGCCATTTTGAAGGAGTGGATAATGTCTCTTCAAAAAAACTCTCTCAGTTTGTTGCCTTGCTATTTCTCAGCAAAGATGACAATAATTCAAAAAACTCATTCATTAAACTAAAGAGATAATTTTCTTGTCTGAATCTGCACTGCAATATTCAGAATCTATTTCAGGTGTGCTTACCAGCCCCCTGTTTCCCCTTGTTTTCCCTGTAAAATATTTTGACAACAATCTAATGAAAGCCTATATAAACAATATAAATGCATCACAAGTTTGTATGTATTTGTATGTTTAATGCATTACCTCTTGATAATATATCACAGTATAAATAAACAGAAATCAAGCCTATATGCATATGAAACTGCCTTTCTGATTAAAATCTTGTCAAAGGAAATTAGTGTAGCTTTTTTTCAGTCAATGGTCTTTTTTTTCAGTCAGCTGTGTAAAGGCTGTCAGATTTTTTCAAAATTTGTATTCTGTAAGAATGGAATGTAGGTACTATTTAATCAAAAGTATTTATCTTCCATTTGGAAACATGCTAATACAGTGTTCTTCTGCTAAGTCAACTTTCTTTTCTCACGTGGATAATGCCATTGCCTAAAAGGGCTCAAGCTGAAGTTCTTGGGGAAGTTCATATGCAGTTATTGACTGGAGAGATTGAGAAATGGGATTCTATTGAAGGACGAATTGCTTGCGAGGTTGTGGAGAATTATTAGGTTTCATATTGTATCATGGATTTATCTCCTGTGATAAGGAAGTGAAAATTTGCAATCTAAAGGTGCTGATCAATGTGAATAAATCAATATCGCAAAGTTTGCAGTGTTCATCCACAAAAAAATTCTCTGTCATCAAAAACACTCCCATAACTCATGGTCTTGTTAATCTGAGATGTGCACACTTTGCAAACATGCTCTGAATAGTCTTTAACTTAGACATATCCACTATAACATCTCAGAATCCACTTGAAAATTTGTCTCCTGGGTAATTTTAATGTTCAAAATTTCTTAGGGCTATTTAGAAGATAATACCATCTTTGCAAATCAGACACAGAAACTGAAATGAAGTACCAAGAAACTGAATTCTTGAAAAAAAATTTTAGAAGTTCCTGCAGGCAAACCTTTCAAGTACCTCTACTTGGAAAAAGACCTTTTCACCTGTAAGTTTCATATTTGTTGCCTAATTTCAGAATTAAATTCTCTGCAATTTCAGGTTTTGTCCAGAATTATTTTTTACAAATGGACTCTGATCTGGCAGTCAACTTTCATTAATGCCTTGTATTTTATTGCCAGGGTTTTATGGAACAATTGATTTATGAAACATCACCAGGCCTGTGGAGGTAGCTCTCCCTTTTCCAGGGAGACTCCAGCCATCATATTAATATCACTTGCAGACCCACTACAGCACCGGCCCCCAGGACTTTGCGAGTGAGGAGTTGGAAGCAAATTGCCTGTGATAGAATTGTCACTGTAGGACATGAAATCAGACCACATGACTTCAGAATTTTTCAGAAGGCTAAAAAGAACATTTATTCAAAATTTGACTTCTTTATATACTAGGTCGCTAGAGCTAAACTGATTGGTGCTAGAAGTAACACCCATTCAATCACATTGGCCAACACAGAGAGACATCAAATTGTCTCCACCTCCAAAGAAGAATGAAAAAAAAATAGAGTTAGCAAAACCATCTTCTTTTGTTTACAGAAAGTTCCTTGAGAACAGAGTTTTAGAAATCAAAACATCTCAGGCTGAAAAACTAGGGCTACAATAGAATCACAGTCATTTAAGTTGGAAAAGATCTCTAAGGTCATTAAGTCCAGGCATTAAATCAGCACTAGTTCCATCAATAAACCAGGTCCTAAAGAGCCACCATACCTACCCACTTCTAAAATACCTCCAGGAATTGTGACCCCACCACTTCCCTGAGCAGCCTGTTCCAGTGCTTGACACCCCATTGGATGAAAGGATTACTTGCAGAAAGTAATGAAGTCAGAGGTCAAGTCCCCTCCCTTCCCATTGATAGGAGCTTGTTTTTACATCTGCTAATTTTTCAGCTTTTGTTGATTACTCCATTACTCTGTAGAACATTTTCTGGCTTAGCTATGGTGAAAAAATCATGCCAACAGATGACAAAAATATTTTTCTGCAAGTAATTTTCCTGCTGGCATAGCCTACTGGTACTCAAACAATATAAATTAAAACAACTGAATGCTGTTTTTGAGCACTGTAGTTTGCACAGGAGGGGTTTTGCTGTCTCGGTGATCAAAATGAAAGATACTAGTTTTCACCATCAAAGGCAACATCTGTGTTACAGTAGAACAATTTAAAGTCTGTTAAAATCTGATTGAATAAAACCTGATCAGAAGCATAATTTCAGGAAAAAAAAAATCTAAATATTTTGATGATAAATAAAGGTGTATTTTGTGGAATGGCAGCTGTGAAAAGGTGTGTGACAATTTCACTCTTGACTGATATCCATCTATCCTTTCACTGTCAGTTAGTTTGGGGAAATGAAATTCAGCTGCACTGCTGAAACCATCACTCACTCTTTTTGCCTACATCTTTTCCCTCTCAGTTTACTTATCGCTATCAATCCTTAACATCATGTACTCAATTGCATCATATAGACTGCAGTGTCAAACTCAGAAAGAGACTGTAGAGGCAACCACAACAAGAGAATCCTCTCAGAAGAGAGAAAAGCAGAGAGATGGCATTGATAACTGTAATACAGTAATAACAATCCTTGCACTATAAACAGATACTGAACACATTTCTCTAACAGAAACTCAGAGAAGATTTTATTTTCTGTAGATCTTCCATCTGCAATGCCACTTTTCTTCAGGCCCAAAATTTGGAGTAGCAAAATCACATCAGTATAGACCTCATTTCCCAGAGAAGAAAAGCATGGGCTATACTGCATCTACTGAAAACCAAGATGTTCTGTCTAGCATCGTGTCTCCAGGTGTTATATGACATGCAAACATAAGGATGCACCTAGCTGTCTACATATTTTGCAGGAGTGTCAATTTGAAAAGCAAAAAAGTAACCTCTCTGGAGTATCTATGTTTTCATACGGGAATCCATGGGGATTTCATAGAATTTATGGTGAATCTGACTTTTAGCAATGATGCAGTTTTATGAAATTAGGTTATACAGTGAAAGGAAGCAACCAAATCTTGTCTCTACTACTGAAAAGGAAATAAAATTTGTATTCAAAGAAAAAATCATTATATTGGAATTTGGAGCAATTTCTGGAGGCTTCTAAACACTAAAAGCAATCTTCTGTGACCTCGAGGCAGCATATTAACCATTGATGGCATGGAGACTATTGTTACATTCAAGTTCTATACCAGGAATTAGACAATCTTGTAGTAGAAACTCTGCTGCTATTCATTGGCGCTTGCAATATATGAGCTTAAATTAGTCCTTTGGTACTCTGAAAACTGTCAGAAGAATGGTGGATATCTCATCTTTGAAGTTCCACAATCAAATACATATTGTGTCTAAAATCCTGAGCATCCAGTAATAAGGAAACTGTAAAGGAGGAGGATGAATATAGGCTGCAGCCTACTGTACCTGGAGAATGAAGTGGAGGGGAGCACATCAGAACAACTCCTTGACCTTCACGTACAGATACAGCACTTCTTGTCCGACCGCTAAAATTCCCCAGATCTATCAAAAGAACAGAGCATTTTAGTTACACACGAAAGATTTTAAATTTTGTGGCTACCATGACTTAGATCTTATTTCCTCTCTTAAAGCTGACTGTTCCTTTTTTCATACCTTGATCTATTATAGGTGGGCCTGAAAAATAAATCTATTTCCATTACAAATTCCATTACAATGATTTCCATCAGCCCTTTATTCCCTTTTTAGTGCACTTGCATACAGTATAAAAAAGTAGCAGACAACATCTATCTATCTATATCTGTATCTACCTATAACAATATCTATATCATCTATATCTATATCTATATCTAATCTATATCTAATATATATCTATATCTATATATCCACCATTTACAAACACATCTAATAGTGCTTTTATTTCCTTGTACTATATCCTGACTGATTTTCTCCCTCAGTAGCAGGGATTCATACACAGTGAAAAAGAAGCAATACAACTGCAGGGAACACCTTGGCTAACATCCAGACTGATGATGTTGCAGATACCACTTGGGAAACACACACAGCACATGGTGACGACAGAAAGGGTAATCACAACATTGGTTCTAAACCCAAATCTACTCTATAGCACATTTACTCTTTCAAATACTTTCCTTCTGATTTCTCTGGAGCTATAAGCCCAAATCAGTTGTGGATAAATGTATTTTCTCTCCAAAGTTTTCCCTCCATCAGGGCAATAAGAAGCATTTCACTATTGGAACAAATATTTTTGAATAAAGCTGTATGGCACTACTATGAAGAGTTCATTGTGATTATTTAAAGCTTCTCAACCAGAAGATCCTATTATTCCATTTACCGCGCAAAGCACTGAATGCGAATTCATATTTGGGGTGGATACAGTCTAGCATTTATATCTGTAGTCAACAGCTATGATAGTTCAGTTCTTCCATCAGACTGGCATCTTCCCCCACTCCTCAGAGCCAGTGACGGCGTTTAAAACCTCTGTTCTCCCGGGGGGGTTCTGGAGGTATTTCCATCTGATGTGGAGGAAGGTGAAGAGAGCGACAAGATATCTTGTTGCTACAAGATGTCTTTGGAAAGGGTACAGAAGCTTCAGTAATCATTAAATGAGGATCAGAAACACAAATAGATTGGGCGTGTGGGAGGTCCTCTCACTGACACTCAGGGGCCTGTAGCCATACCTCCTAATTTCTGCACAGAGCCCAGAGTGCTGGGATGAGCCAGACACCACCGAACAGTCTGAACAGGTGGAGCAGAATTATTCCCATCTTAACAGCACTCACTTGGCATTTCTCTGTCAGATGCTGAAATTCCACACCTTGCTCCAGACCTAGCAGAGCATAAAACTGAAATTCAATGATATTTAGAAGTATTTTGGATTAATTTTTTTTTTTTTTAATATTTCTAGATTATGTTTTGGGCACAGGCAGAAGTCTAAAATTTAAATGCATTTAAATTTGTGCTGTCTTTTGACAAAATAAGTTAGTGCTTTGATTTCAACAGTAAGTATCATGTTTGAATAGAGAAAAGGTATGTAGGGTCCAGTAGATTTTTTTTTTAATTAGGGTTACATTACAAAACTTTGAAAAATTTTGCTAGTCAATAGATAATTAAAAATTTAAATATTGTATTGCATTTTAAAATAAGCACACCATGAGTTAGAATACATGCTGGTGTAATTTCTCTTACAAGTGTTTCCTAATGTATGTTGCCTGATAGCATATTTGGCATAAAGGTAATTATTGTTTTGTGTCCACAGAATAGTGGGCTGAAACATCCCTGAACAAAAAGTTTGGATGGGAGAAAGCCTTTTAATTGAAACTTTTCTTAGCTAAGTCCTCAGGTGATTAAATGCTATTTTCCTATTAGTGAGAGCAAACTTTGGATACCTTTTTTTTCCATTTCCTGCTTTGAATGCGTACTGTGACAGAAAAATATACTTTTATTTTACACCAAATGAAAAACAAATATATTCTTTCTTATTTTAAGATAAAAGTACTCTGTATGACTCAAGTTTCTATTTGTTAGAAAAATATATTTTCAAACTAAAGGAGGAAAGTATCAAAGAGCTTTGAATTTCAGCTCTTTTTGGCTATCTGTTAGTTTTGAACTGGATTTCTTGTTAGCATATAGCAGAACAAGGATTAGCAGATACAAAAGAAGGGATTTAGCTGTAAAACAAATAAATGTAGAAAAGCTTAAAAGGATGGAAAGGTGAAGGCTTATGCTTGCAGTTCCCCCACATTAAAGTAATAAGCACAATAAGGAAAAATCAAATTAATGGAAAATTTAATTACTTTCTTGTTAATCTCAGCCATTTAATATCTATCCACACTGAAGGAGAAGGCAGCTACTAAAAATTTATACAAACTCCTTTCATTTCACTTTAAAACTTGAAAGAGGTAGATAATAAAAGAAAGGATAGACAGAACCCAGCTTTAGAGGTGGGAACTGCAACCGCTCACACAGCATTCAGTTCAGTGTTCTTGCTGCAGTATAAACCTGTAACACGTGTGACATGTCAGAATGCCCCACACAGAATGTCTGTCCTTCATCTTGTTATGATGTATATAGTTGATTGATAAAAAAATACCTTCTTGTGCTCCATAGGTGTTCATCTTTTACCCTGAAAGATTAATTTACTCTTATCTCAGTGCTAGTGGCAAAGATGATAACACATACTTTGTTATTTTTAAAGCAGTTCTTGGGATTCAGCTACATAACTCCCATACTCTTCAACTTAAGAAACAGCTTTGACCACTTTGAAAAAATGTAGTTCAGTTCCAGACACCATGTCTACTGTAACTTCCTATTAACAATATATATGCAAAACACACAAAGCACATTTAGATGGAGCGCATGTGGCAGGAGTAACCGAATTTCCTTTACTGCCAAGAGTCAATTAAAAAGTATTCAATTAAAAATCTTTATATAGTGTCATTAGTGTACAACCTGTGAGACAGGAGTGGTCTCCACTGTAAAAGGGAAATAGAGAAATTCCAGAGCTACTGATAATGCCAGATATTAAATCCTATGGGTTTGGTGCAGCGCTTTCTGGACGTTGAATTTACATTCTAAGTCTATTTACATTAGCTCAGTGCAGTATTTGATTTTAGAGATAAGTTATAAACTTGGGAAAACCATTTATATATCTCATCCAAAGGAGCTGCCAGGTAGTGCAGCTTTCTGCACAGTGGCTATTCTAATGCTTTTAAATGAGCTGAAGCATAGGTTTCTCTCAGCACATATACCTATGTATTGATACGCATTGTGGGAGAATGACACCACCACAAGTCTATCAGTTTAAATAAGATTCAGCAGACAAAGGAACACTTCTGTAGAAAATGAGAGGAGTAAAGGGAAATTAATGAGAAAAACCCCAAGGCAATTGAAACAACCAAAAAGCTTTCCAGATCTTACAAAATAGACATTTGAATTAAAGGGGAAATATTCTGCCATTGACAGGAGAAGTTTTACAAAAGTTGGAGCAGTTTTTTATCACTTAATGACCTTCCAAGTCACCTTCACTGCAGTTTGCATTTTAGGTATGAGCAGGAGGGATCATTTATTCACTGTGTTCATCAGTTTGCTGTGGCTGATGGGGGCAACAGATTTTTGTGACCCAGTCAACAGTCAATGGATAACTGCTATGAAATTAGGATCAAATTAAAGATGAAAAACAGATCTTATTTTTATTGTAGGCAATTATTGCTTGGTAACCTAGCATGGAAGCTGTAAAGGGCTCTGTACCTCATTATCAGTGACTTAAACCAGTCAATTTAGCTTTAAAGTAGAAATTAGATTGGTGCAGAACAATGTCCTCTGCCTGCTCGGTTCTGTAAGTTTAAACTATTTTATATGCAAATTTATTATGGAGTTTAAAATGGACATGATATGATATGTATTAAAATGTTTAAAGACATATCCTGAAGGTACCTAAAGACAAGTATAAAGCAAGCAATATTCTTTCCAGTAGGTAAAAATAGCTCTACACAGGGTAAGATTCTTCTGTCAGGCCAAGGACAAACTTATTTATTGCACTGTCACTAAGAGAGGGTAGCCTTCTCCTCCTTGGATTTGAAAGACAGGACTAAGAAATAGACCTTGAGCTGCAATTGTAGCTCTTTAAAAAAGGTAAGATTTACAGGGAAAAGAATTCCATTGAAACATGTTTTTCAAAATCCCATTATAACCTAAATGAAAAACATGGTTGGACTGTACACTGTAAACAATGGAAAATATAAATGTCTGTTTAATAACCCACAAACACAAGCTATAGAAGAATGAAAGGTGGGTATTGAAATGATATCACATCTGATTGTGTAGGGAACTTTTATATTGGATGAAGTAAGCACAATACTCAGAATATCCAAAAGTCCAAGGAAATTGATAGATTATTTTGACATATACTTATTTTCTAGATTAATTAGATAGAGCTGTATTAGTAGAGTCACTCATTTGACCTAAGACTAACTTTTAGTACTGAAATTATTCACTAGAAAAAGTTTGAAAGGAATTTCAGGAAAAAAGATTTCTGCCATGACAGAAATATCATCTCACCATCGATAATGGTAAAAGCATACATCTTGAACTTTCAAAAATCACATTACCATATGACTTTTAGGTGACAAAATAAGGGCAAGATTCAAACACTTTAGAATGTATCATGCTTATTATCATTGCTGCTGTTATTATTTATTACCAGAAAGGCTTTAGTCCCTCATGGATCATCAGACTGACATGATGTGAAAAAGGTAATTTTTTTTTTTTCTCAGAGAAGTTACTATGTAAAAACAGAAATAGAGAGGACAAAGAGAAACAATGATGTGGTTCAAGCCTGCGTGACAGCAACTCTCTCTCTGTGTACATCTGCAGAGCCATTAAAGAATTTTAAGGAAATAGGGTAAATATACAGATATTTTTTTGGGAAGCACAAACAAAGGGTGTCAAGGAATTCAGAAGAACGTTAAAAGACTCCTCTCTGAAAACATAAGAAACAGAGAAATGAAGCACAAGGTACTGTACCTATATTTCGATGAACATTTTCAGAATCTTTCTCAGATACTACAAGATATTTTTTCCTCAGGGTAAAAAAAAAAAAAAAATCTTTGAATAATGCCGCTCCATGGATGTGCTCTTGTAAAAACAAAATACAAAAGACTTTTTTATCTACTATGGTTTCAGCATGGAATTTAACATATACACTATTGATTTATTAGCCCTGAACTAAATTTTCACTATAAAAGACAGATAAATAGTGAAATAAAGGGACATTTTTCCATCCTTAATAACATATTTCTTTTTATATAATTTTATAAATGATAAAAGCTTAAATATAGCTGGTTTACTGTTTATTTTTCTTCATTGTAGTTGTATGTCATAGTTATGTCTAGCTGTTTTACTTTCTAAGTAGAAACATTTTCTTTACACTTTCTACATTTCCCATCACAGGAAAGTCATGAATCCATAAATGTGGCAAATACATTCCATCATAGTACAATATATTAGAGAGATAATTAACTATCCTAGTGTCCTGGTTTCATCTGCAATAGAGTTAATTTTCTTCTTAGTAGCTGGTGCAGTGCTGTGTTTGGATTTATGTGAACAATGCTTACAAAACATTGATGTGCTGGTTGTTGCTGAGCAGTGTTTATCTGAAATCAAGGACTTTTGAGTGCTTCGTGCTCTGCCAGTGAGGAGGGCACAAGAAGGTGGGAGGTAGCATGGCCAGGACAGTTGACCCAAACTGGCCAGAGGGATATTCCACCCCACAGAGCATCCTGCTCAGCGTATGAACTGGGGGAGAGGCTGGGCATCAGTCAGGGGGTGGTGAACAACTGAACTGTGCAACACTTGTCTTTCTTGGGTTTTGTTCCCCTCTCTCTTTCTGTTTTCTCCTTTTTAATTACAATTAGTATTACTATTGTTAGCATTATAAGTATTATTTTTTAATTATTATATTGTACTGTAATTAGTATTATTCTTATTAGCATTATAAGTATTATTTTTTATTATATTGTACTGTATTTCAGTTTTTAATATATATAAATATTTCCTAAACTGACTTACAGAATCCTGTATTAAATCTAGTATGACTGTTTTTTCTAATTTCCTTCCCAAAATGTATGATTTATATTTATTATTATTAACTAAAAAACTTAAACTTTTTATAATAGACAAAAAAATGGACTATTTCACTACTTACCATGCCATACTTTTTACAACATTTCAATTAAAATATTCACTCCTTATGATCTACACAGATCTTATATAAATCATGAATTGACATGCTTCTTCCACTGTTTTGTCTTGTCTACCTACTTATTTTTTCTATAATCTAATCTTGCATGGAGGGATATTCCAGGAAGGTTGAAGGTGAAACTAGGTGAAACACCTAGTTTCAATAACATCAATTAATACCATCAGTATGATCAATAAAGCTCGATTCTCCCCAGAGCAATGAGAAGAAAGGGAGTTCATAGGTAAGAAAATCTCCCTGAACTTCAGTAGTATATCTGCATTCATAAATCCTGAAATAACTGGACCAAAGGGAATTAGAAGAATTATTTACATACAGAATAAAATAACAAGATTATGTTGAGAACTACAGAGCTGCTATGTGATTCAACTTGACATGTTAAGTTCATAATCATTAGGACGTTTGTGGTTGCAGTTGTTGATGGTTATGATTAACTAGTTATAATCATTCTGTGTCTGTCAGGTTTCATCTCTTCCCACAAGAATTATTTCAGCATGCTTCTCAGCTGTCTTTCACGTCTGCATAATGCAACATCCAGGAAACAGAATCAAGTGAAAATATTATAGTTAAACATTTTTCATCCTTTCATTCTGTCATTTAGAAGCAACAACTAAAACCAAACAAATAAGCAACCAATCTCAAGCAACAAATGAGATTTTCAAATACAGATGCCAACATTTAAGACCCAAAGTAAAATGGGCCAATTAATAGTACTGCTTCTAGATCCTCTGAGCAAATAGATTTTTTCACTTGAGTAATATATGCAATGTATTTTTTACACCATTTTTTTAAATAAAGTTATTTGTGTCTTGAGAAACACACAATTGTATTTCCCACCTTTTCCACAGAAGTTCCTGACACTGAGTTCCATACTAACCTGTATAAATCCTGTACACATGATTCTGCACTCTTTTCTTTTTTTTACTTTCTTCTTATGAGTCCTCCTTCCCTTTTTGTTTTCTTTTAGTCACTTTTTTCAATTAAATTAATTACAAGCATTCAAACATACAAACATACAAACACTCACTCCTCATATTGCAAACAATCTTCATTTTGTTGTGAGTTTTTTCAACTGGATGTGACTTCTCCTTCTTTTAATTAGTAATTAAAGATTACAGCCAGTTAGGATTTTGGAAGATTAAACACAGAATGACTATCATAATACGGTTTCTTATCATATGATGTGATATGAAATGCACAGTGGCTGGTCTCCATATACTTTATTGGGAAATTCCTGTGTAGGTGTTGCAGTTCACAGGAGGCTGTAAGAGTAGTACACAGAAAAAACCCTTTCTTACAGTCTGGGTGAACAATTAAAGATAATTTGTTCTGTATTTCATTGACCAAATTAATAATAGAAGGTATACTAAAAATATGCATTTGACACCTTTAGTTCATGGATTCTAGTCTTAAAATAATATAATGGCTTCACTTCTACATATTCAGAAATATATTGAAAACCTTTGGTCTCAAAGATTCCTTTTCTTCTTTCTCCAAAGTTCCAAAGCTGGCCTTGCCAAAGCTGGAATTTATCAGAAACAAGGGTATAAAAGAATTAAGAAATTAAATTCTTCTCATGAGGGAAAGGTGGCAAAGGAAGTAAGCTTTCCCAAGCTCAGAAGTGATGGCACTGAGCTCATCTAAATTAAAAACTTTAAGCTTCCTCAGTGCCTGTATTTGAGACTATCTTGCTGGCATGATGAAGACAAACAATCTGGAGGAAATAAAAGAAAAGCCTGACCTCCCATGGTCCCTGTTATGAAGATAATATGTAAGATGTTTGATAATGTTTCCTTTGCTATTCTTTTTTTTTTCCCCTGATTTCTTCATATTTTGTTTCAGAATGTCATCATATGCATGAACTGGGACAAATATCTGAGAAGCACTGCTGACATCTAAAGTTTGGGAAATGGCACAATTGTTCAGGTTTCAGTAACAGCTGGAGACTTGTAGACACCTTTTCCATGAGACATATCAAATTCTGACTCTAGACAGGTCATTTTGCTGCACTGACTTTTCACTACACTAATGTGTCTAAATGCCTGCATACTTCACTTCTCCTTTCTCATAAAGAAAAGAGGAAGGTCATAATCTCCCAGAAATTATTTATTTGATCTTCTGTAAGAGTTGTAGTGCACAGCATGACCTACAAGTCAATTGTGTCAAGATAACTAAGTGTTTGGACACATCCAAGGAGTAAATCTGGAAGACCTTGGTCTTAGCTGAGTAGCTCAACTGGCAATGAAGGCCTTACAAACACAGAGAGTTGCCTAGGTAGTAGCTTGCTGTTGCATATGATGCTAGGTAATGTTTTTGATAAAACAGTTTGTATTGGAGCATGATATTCTGCTGAATCTCAAGGTGGTATCAGTCACTGCAAATCACAGTTAAGGATATCAGCATGTAATTTTACAAGTAAGAGTCATCAGAGATGAATAAATTGTCACTAGTCAGCTGAGCAGCTATAAATTACCATCTATGTACTTTGATCTTTCCAATCTGTAATCTGGATCACATCAATTAATAGCCCTGTGAAGGTGGTCTGAACATTTCTTTAATTATCTAATGTGTTGCAAATGAATGGTACAATATTTATTTTCCTGATCAAAAAAGCTTAAACTTTCTTAGAAGGTTTCATAATTTCATAAAGTCTTGGCTAAAACAGTTCCCAAAGCTTTCTAAAAGGCATTTACTTCTCCCATCTCTCTCTTTGCATTCTAATGTTAATTTCCTATTCACTTATTTTCTAATTCTGCACATATTAGTCTCAGAGAGCTTGCATATTATGAAGCATCTCTCCTCTCCTCTCCTCTCCTCTCCTCTCCTC
>WBMY01016578.1:117959-164024 GCA_013397315.1 Donacobius atricapilla
TCCTCTCCTCTCCTCTCCTCTCCTCTCCTCTCCTCTTTTTTCTCTCTGTAGTACTATGCAGACTGCCATGTAGAGACAAGGATGCACAAAGGTGCAATCACAGTCTTTGCTTTAGGAATGTATATCAGGCAGCAATCCCTCAGCAGTTCATCTGATCTTTTAACTCCTTTGCCATTTGTCACAATTATATATTATCACTCACTGATCAATAGAAATAAAACTAAAATACGTTTCCTGAACTATGTCGGTTAGGTGCTCCACAATGTCGATTGATTTCTTTAAGCAATGTTATAATTGCTTCTCTTTTTAACTGACCTTCCTAGGGCAAAGCAAATTGCTGCCAAGTATGTCGCAGCTGTAACTTTTTTTTAAATTACTTTTTGGTACTAAAACTAAATGCAAGCAAAGCTGAGAAGGCTGTTGGTTTTGAAGTTATGGGTAATTTGTCAGTATTTTTAATGCATCGGGGAAAAACAGCAGGACAGCTTCTCTTCTTAAATGGACTGCTGACAATACAATGTTCAAGAGAGTATCAAATACTAGACCATGGTGTCTAATCCTGCATCTATTCCCATAGTAACATACAATCCTTTAAAAACCAAAACAAACAAACAAAAAATCCTGGACAGATATTTCCAGAGAAGCCAACTGACCTTGCAAAACAGGACAAGTCTGGGTATCCTACCAAGGAACCATATCTCCTCCTAATTAATAACAAATCAATCACACAGCATTTGTAAGACTTAAAGCTATCATTTACCATAATCACAGTCCTATATTTAGGCAAAGCTTTGCCACACATAAGCACTGGTCTCCATGTTCAATACAGGTATTGAGTAATGTGGGTAAAATCAACCACCGAGAGCAAAAAAAAAAAGCAAAAGGATAAATTTCAGGCTGAAGAGAAGACTTGAGCCCTGAATACATGAATTCATAGGAATACGGAAAGTTCTGTCACAGTAATCAGACCTGCAGTACTTGCCTAGTAGGAAAATACTAAATAAGGAGTTATAAAAGATATTCAAGGTCAGACATAAAAGAGGATATGGAGGAAATTGTTGAAAGGATCTAGGCATTTTAGATATATGATGTGCTTTTGATAGAAGAGAGTAAATACATAATTTGTTTTTACCACCAAGGAAAGAATCCAAGGTTCTGACTTGAATAGACACTATAAAGGAGACAAAAATTCAATTCAGGTAAACAAAAGAGGCAATGTGTTGAAAAAATACTCCCTGGATTTTATACTGAAGTAGACCAAATAATTAGAGACTGTGAAACGAAGACTATGAAGGTGAATCTCTAGATTTTATTATTATGAATTTAATTAATGAATTAGATAGTAATGATTATCAAAAGGAAAATCAGGGAAACAAAATCCAGGGATTAAGTAGTTACAGATCAACAGTTTTTGCTGCAGCGTTGGTGGATGATCACTGAATAGCTTGAAACAAATAGGTCTGTAACCTAGACATGCTGAAAGAATTGTTTCTGAACGCAGTATTAATTTACAACGGACCTAATGCAGCTAACAAAAAATAATTGGTGAAATCTTGCATATGTGTGTCTAAAGTATTTCAGGAGTAAAATTTTACTCATACCTGTCAGCTTCTAGATAAGTTAATATTATATGTTATAAAAGTAGTTTGTCTTCCCCAGCTGCAGTGAGAATGGTAGTTTTTAGCAAAAACTGCTGGGATTTTGCTGTCTGAAAATCAGGTTCTTTGAAAACTGCTCTGCCACATAAGTATGATATGTTTTTCTCATACCATACTTGTAAAAAGAGGTTGATAAATCTGAAAGGCTTTAGAGAAAAGTTATGAGATTAATTTGCATTACAGAAAACATCTTACTACAATAAATGCTCAAACCAAAAAAAAAAAAATTCTGAGGAAGTTAAAGGTGAGAAAAAGAAAAATATTTTTCCATCATTTCTTTCTCTTAAAAGAAAGTATCTGAGGTTCTGAATCAATCTCCTTGTGAGTTTAACTGATCCTCCAAATAAGCTTCATGTGATTCTTGGAATTCCATCCTAGAAATGGTTCCCTTGGACTCAGATGGTATACTTAACTGATTGGAATATGTGCATAATTGTTTCCATAGAGTAGAATACAATTTCTAACATAAATTTCATTCATAAACTGTTTACACAAAAGTAATAGCAAATAATTACTCTTAAAAAAAATAAAGAATAATAGAAATGTGAAGGCTTTTCAGTGATGTGTGGGACAGCACAGGAAAATTGTACCAGATGATTGCAGTATTATCACTGTAATAATGATTGATGAAATCTCTTTTGAAGGAGTGACATTAAAGGAAATGGTACCTAAATACCTGGGGAGATTTCCATCCATACTATCAGTGTAATTTAATATAAACTATTTTGTTTAATACATTGTAACCCACTCTATGTATTCCAAACTCTGAGGACATGAATGGGATTTTTATCAGTGTAATTGTAAATAATTGACATGAATAACCTCAATGGTAATATACATTAATTTTATCAGTCAATTACTTCTAGATACTATAAGTTTACAATTAACAATACAAGCATAGATTTTAGATTAAAATAATTGTAATTAAGTTCACTAAAAGTAAAAACACCATGTTATTTAGACTTACTGATTCCGATAGTCATATCATAAATATCTATTGTCTACCAAATTTGAATAAAATGTAAACAAACCTAAAATGAGTGCTACAGTGACTAAATAATGGTGACTAATAATTGAGGAGGTTCATGTGTGATTATACTTATAAGTAACAATTGGGTGTTAATGCTAAAAAAGACTTTTAAAATATTGATTTTTACATAAATTATTTTGAATGTAATGAAAAGAAATCTTAAATTGCTATCCCTATTATTTAAGTTTAATTTTACTTATTGGAACAAGTTCTTTCCTTCTATCAAAAGCACAGTTGCCTTTTAGCTATATCTGAGCCAGTTATCCTAGTCTTCCTTTCAAGGCAAAGCAAAGAAATAGACACTTCAAAGGCCAAATTCATTTGACCTATTTTAGATGCCAACTTGACATGAAAGAATTGCATCCTGGCAGTGCAACAGATTAAGTAGGAAATCAAAACAATTAGATCAGTTGCAGCTGCCTATGGTGTTGACAGTCTGACATTAAAGGAGAATGAATAAAGTGCATTTAGAGGCAATTTACTATTTCCTTGATCTTCAGATTGTTTTCTCAATATAATTATTTTGCCTATGACGCCATGATAAAACTAAATAGAAGAGAGTAAAGGATTCCTCTCATATTTAAGAAAAGTAACAAAAGGCAAATATAATTTTTAACTGTGTTGAACCTTTGTAAGTAAACATTTTCTTACTTCTGTCATTAAAGTAGTGACCTAATTAAATTTTTTAAACTACATGGGACATTAAGATATTAGCATAATAGTTTTGAAATAATGTCCCACTAAAGGTAAATTCAACCCTTACCCTCACAGTCTTTCTTATTGTGGCACTAATTGCATGCTAAAATACTGTTCCTGAAGGACAAAGATGATAGCTCTAAATTTAAAACAACTTGTATATACATCTAATGTGTTTCACATTGTTCTACAGTACAGAAAATTGAAATGTTACATGTCTTAAAGGATTTTACATTGACTTTTAAAAGAACTTTAAAATGTGAAGGACTTCATCTCCTGGCTACCTGTTTGTGGATTAACGTGCATATAGAGGAAAACTTCCTGCTCAGTTTGCTGAGCCTGATTGATACTCAGACAACAGAATCTACTGCACCTTGGGAAGACACTTACTGGAGAAAAGAGGTTAACAAAATTAGCACCATCTTAATGCTGCAATAAATGTCTATCTCAGAGATGACTCAGAGATTCCATCCAGCATGCACAAAATCAGCCAGCATTTTCTACTTATTGCTTTTAGTTCCAGTGGGAAAAAAAGCCTTTCAAAATAAAGAAAATGTATTGTTATATATCTATGGCATTGACTTTATAAAGAGTGTAGGAAACTATGTTCCTCTCTAGAAACACTTGTAATGTCAGAGAAGTGATGCCTTTGAGTAGGTATTGATTTAAGGTAGACAGCAAAAAGATGGCTGCTTATCATATAAAACCACCCCTCATGCTCACAAATACAGGTTGGGTATTTTTACCTGTTAAATCCTTTCTTTTAAATGCTAGCATTATTAAAACACTTCCAAGTTGTTTGAGGGCTTAGTTCACTTAAGTTAGAATTGGAATGGAACTTATTAGATACATATGATAGGATGTATGTACAAAGGCAAAAATGTGTTGGTGTTCAATAGAAGACTGGTGCATTTTTGAGGGTTTGAATTAAACACTTGAAGCTGGAGATGCAGTGTGGGCCATAACAACTTCTGAGACACTACGCAAAATAATGTTCTGATGTTTGGAAATAACTATTGTAAAAATAATACACACACCCACACACTCGCACCTGCCCAAATAACAGATTCAAGAGGCCAAAGGCAAAAGAAACAGACAGAAGGTAATATAATATGATAATGGAAATTAAAGTAATACAGTGACCCACATAGGAGAACAGAAATCAGTTCTTTAGAATCTTTACCTGAAAAATATTAATTTTAATACAACATAAATAACATTAAGTCCTCCAGCAAACTACACCCATTTAAAGCAACTTTTTAAATTAGTATGATATTACTTTTGTTTATCTCCCCCTCTTCATTGGGGTCTGTTGTTTTCTAGTTAACAAAATGGTTGTGTTCCTGGTCACCAGGATTACTGCAAAAATAAATGAAATTCCACTTTTATTTTCTTTACAATTTTTCTGAAATGTCATTTTGTCTTCTTGAATGACTGAGTAAATTTTTCCAGAAGACATGCGATTTCCTGAAGCATTTTGTAGAAAAAAAAAAAAAACAATGACTGGTCAATCTTGTTAGAAATTATAGAAACCGCCTTTCAGTAGAGCTGGCATAGATGCTCATGGCACAATGCCCGTGGAGAAGGCACATTCAATACTTTGGCAATGAAGGCAGTAAAAATTCTGTGTATCTCCAGCAGAACGCTCAATAGCTTCTTGATAAAAAATAGCTCCTCTCCGGCCTTTTTCTTACATAATGTAAAATGTAATTTCCAAAATCACTAACTTACGTAATCTTTCATGTAATGTAATTAAAAAGAAAAAGTTTAAATGTTTGAGTAGATTTTGGTTAAAGACAAGTAAGTGTCTATTGCTTAGCTAGCCTCATTCTAAGCATCCACCTTAACATACCTCAGGTTAAAAAGACTCCGGGAAGGTTCACAGACCTTAGTGTCCTTGTTTTTTGTGTTCTTGTGTCAATAACAAAAGGCAAAATGTAACTTGTTCAAGGATATACATATTCATGCATTTGAAAATGTATTCCAAGGTTGTTTTACACTGAGGGTCTACACTAGTCAATTATATCAATGACAAAATATGTGTACAATTCTTGCAAGCATTCTGAGAAAATTTCTGGTACCCTTCCAGTGCATAAATGGTGTGCACACATATTTACTGTGGAATGATGACTTGTCATTCAGAAAGCATAGAGCCAAACAACCTTTCAGAAGCTGTCATTCAGACTGATACTAAAACTAGATTCTTTGTCTTTTGCTTGTGCAACATGAATATTTTTACTGGCATCTGATTCCAGAAGCCTTCACAAGATTCTTCCAAATCTGAGTGTTCTACAGATGAATTCTAGCCTATACATGGACTCAAATTGTTTAGCCGGACATGGAAGGGCAAGCTTAGTATGTCTTCTGATTTTAGAGAAAACATTCAGCTGTAGCTCAGAAAAATAATGTAGAACATTTCCCTTGAGAAGGAAGTGCAGGCCATCTGCTGGAGGTGGAACTCATAATCCTGTGTTTAGCATAAAAATGCAAATTTGAAAAGCCATTTCACTACAGTGGACTAACATATTTTCCATTTTCTCCATAGTCTATCTTACAGCAAAGAAATTTGCCTACACTTACATTACAATATGTAATGTTTCCAAAAGGTATACCTATTCTTACTGGTCACAGCACAGAAACAATATTAAAAAGGGAGACAGTTGCAATTCCTTTACAATTTTTAATGTAATTAACTTCTTAAAGAACAAGTGGAGTAAACAAATGCTCTTTTTTATTCTCTCCTGTATGTTCTTTAATCCCATAAATCCTGGGACATGAATCTGTTATTTCACAAGGGAAGGATGGCATGTGCAGGACATAGATCTATATTTTATGATTTAGATAATGTGTAGAAATGATGGTCAGATGCTAAGCAAGAAAGAACAAGCTCTCCCTTGTGACAGACATAGAGCTTTGTCTGAATCAAGGTAGATGAGGAAAATCAGAAAGAATGTTGTTGGGGGTTAGATTTGGGTTTTTGGTGGTTTTTTTCCTTATAGAATTTTTTCCCCATAAAGTCACTAGGAGATTATTTACTGGGTGCTTATGGGTGCTTTACCAGAACAAAGGAAATGGCCAAAGGAGAGTGAAGCACTGGGCTACACTCTTTTGTGGTCTCTGAGAGTTTTTCTCCCCTAGGGAAAAAAGAGATACCGCGAGGTTTGGGGCAGGTAAAGGTCAAATGTGGGGGCAGCTTTGCCCTCTTGCACTCGTCATTGGAGAGAGAGGACAGTCCAGGCTGCTCTTGCTGCAGGACTGTCCCACTAGGTCCGTTCCTGAGGAAATCTCCCATCATCTCTCCATGTGNAATGCTTTTTTCTTGAGACTGGATGTCCATCAACATCTCCACCAGTAAGCAGTATGTTCGCAACAGATGGAGCAACACTGCTCCTTTCATCTTTTATCCCTCTGTAAGGAATTTTGACCAATGGAGAGAGAGCTTCCATTGCAATTTGACCTTCAAACACCACAGTGCCACAGAACCAGATGATGCAAGTCCCACTGTGAAGATGTTTCTCTCTTCTATCTTATAAATTTAAAAATCTGTCTTTCATTTCTTTTCAGGGCATGTGTAAACTCAATACTTTAAAACTAAAGCTGATATTTCTTGAGGATACTTTATGTCTTCTACCTCTTAAACAGACATTCAGACAAATTTTGAGAACCTGAAGAGACAGCTTGTCATTTAGATATTCTGTCATATCAACAAGCGCATAGGACTGGGGGAAAAAAATCTCTTACTGTGCTCACTCTTTATTTTGACTTTCTCCCCTAAGCAAACATCAGTTGCTGAAATTCCTAAACTAACAGTAACTCCCCTCCTAACAATAGGTTCAAAAATCTGAAGCTTGGTGATTAGCATTCTATTTTATGTTATTCCTTCAGTGAAGGACTCAAGCCACCCTTAAATGAATTTTCTATATTTAATTCAATACACAGAGTGCTGTCTTTTTATTCAAACTTCTCTGTGTAATCCAAATTGGTGCCAAAGTGCTTTCAGCCTGTCTCACAGGAAATGAAAATCCATGTCTTTATTTGCCTTCTTAATAAATGGAAAATATTGCACTTCACAATATATGAAGTATATTTCACTTAAGTTTAAAAATACAGATGTGATACTTCTTGCAATACCACAGTCAAATTTATTTAACAGAAGGCAGGACAGACAGCATATGGAAGGCAGAAAATCAAAGGATTAGAGAATAATTCAGAGTGAAGTGGGCTCAGGAGGTCCCTGATCACATTCCCTGTTTAAGTAAGGTCATCCAAAATGTTAAACCAGGTTGCTTGGAACTTCATCTAGTCAGGTCTTGAAAATCTCCAAGGACAGATACTGCACAACCTCTCTGGCTTGTGCTACTGCCTAGCTATTCTCCCAGAGAATATGTTTCTTCCCACGATTTTCACTCTGGTTTGTGCCTGTTTTCTCTTTTCTTCTTAGTAATCACCACTTTAAAAGTCTTGAGAACTTCCTGGCTGGCACTGGGGAAATACTGCTAGGTCCCATGAAGCCACCTCTGCTTCAGGATAAACAAACCCAGATCCTCCAGGTTCTTTTGAAAAGGCAAGTGGTCCAGCCCTCACCACTTCAGTGGATTTCCCTGAATTCTCCTGAGCTTCCTGATGTCTTTATTGGTGGACCTGAAACTGGACTACTTATCAATTTGTCCTTTCATGGAATAAATGGATCTCATCAGCAGACACTGTTATTTGCTAAGTGTCTGAGTCCCTAATTTTCATCTCTTAAACATTGCCATATTACTATATTAATTATTTAAAGAGCCTTTAAAATAATTTGAAATTGTTACTTAAATAATAAAAGATAAGTAATTCCTTGCCTCAATGTTAAAAAAAAAATAATGATTGCAATTTATGTACTGTGGCACTGTCTGTCAGAATCTCTTAATACTAAAAGCATGAACCTCTCCAACTTGGGTAAATGAGCACCCTTGATGTTGACAAATACAAGGATCTCAGGGGACATTATGACATTCAACACACCCTGGCAAAAAAAATTCACTTCTATCAGAAAAATTATGTAATCCAATTGCTGTGTGGTCCCTGTTAGAAGCAGGAAGACACTATCCTTGTGAGTTTAAATTTTTCTTTCATTTACATCGGCAAGAATTTTACTGATTATTATCTCCTCAAAAATCAAGCTGTGTGTCACACACTTATTTTATTATGCTTTTTTTGTCAAAATAATTTCTGGGCATTCAACTCTTTCCACTGAAACAGTATCAAGACCAGTGCTTAAAATATGTGGGTATGTAAAATTATGCAATCAGCATTAGCACTGCAGAGCAAAACACCTTCGGAGCTGCTGTTCTTCACAGAATGTAACTGCAGGACACAGCAATGCTAGGTTTTGTGTGCCCTTGAAACTGGAAATGCAGAAGCATGTTGTGCAGAGACAGGGCTCCAGCTTCCCTCTGCATGTGTCACCACCTTCCATATACCACTATGTTCTATGTTGTACTGTTTCATGCTCACATCTTATGCAACAAGGAGATATCTTGCATTGTTTTTTTCTAGTTGTAGGACAGCTGGTGTGGATGGCCAAATTTGAGTCATGAGTATCCAGCGTGTAGCAACTTTAAGTTAGACTTGGAACAGGAGTCTCACTTTGGCTCTGAAACTTTTCCTTTCTCCTTCATAAAACTGTCCTATAATAATTCAGTTTGGAAGGGACCCCTGGAGACCATGTACAACCGTCTGCTAAAAGCAGGACCAGCCTCAAATCGAGTTGCCCTGTCTGATCAAGTTTAGGATCTCTCCAAGGAAACTCTCTGCCAGAAGAGTAAAATTAGCAAACTGCCTCTTGGGTGGTGGAGAATTTTGGACTAAAACGTAGGGAAAATAAAAATGAATTGCTAATATTTTTGGTAACATTCGTGGCCATTTACTTTATATCTGAGTGTCAGAATCTCTTTTATATGGTTGGACATGGCAAGGTTAGTACTTGGATTGTCACAGAGAATAAATCAGGTACCTTGTATGTAGTTGACTGGAGAAGAGAAAACGTGAGAAAGCAAATTGCAGAGATCCTGTGAGTAAAATGATGGTATGTCAAAGTCAAGCAACTAATCAGACTATGTACCCTAAGGTATATCAATAAATCATGCTGTCATAAGTGCTCCTCATGAAGGATCATTAGTGAAAGCTTTATCTTTGCTGTCTTTAGCCAGCATTCAGCAAATGAATAACTGCCATATTGTTCCCAACAGATAATGCAAGTAAAAAATATAGAAGGCATTTTTAAACATCTGCAAGTGTATTAAGAAGTGATAAATAAGGAAATAGCATCACTATATAATCATCTACTATAACTCTAGTGCAACAAGTACCACAGAAATTCTCAAAATTAATGTTTTAAAAAGATACCTCTTAAAAAAGTTTTAAAAAAAAATTAAAAAAAGGAAAATTTGCACTCATGCTCTAGACAAGTTCCTCCAATGGTTATTTTTCCTCTCTTGGAGGTTGCAGCTTATACCCAATAAAAACCAGTACTTTTAAGTTTCAAAGGCTGGAATTTTTTGCTCCTTCTCCTTTGCAGTCTTATTGTTTATATATCAATGTGGCAGTATCTTTCCAGTGTAGATGTAAACAAAACATTTCACTTTTTTAGAACAAAGTCTGTTTTTCTACTCCTCCAAACCTTCCCCCATCCATCAAGGTCCTTTTTAACTTGTACACCCCAGGGTATGGTCTCCAGGATGGAAAGAAAGATCAGGAATCTTCATACTGTCAGTATGGAAGAATGACCACGATTTTTGATTAAGAGTTTCAATAAAATGGAAGCTGGAATAATTCAAAATACTTGTCCCCTTAAAATAGAAGTGCCATGGAGACACAGACTGTCATCAAGGGCTGATCCCATGTGGTAATGTGACTCATGAAGGAGCAACAAAAAACAACACCCCAGGAAATATTGTACCACATCCTAAAGCTTATAGGGGCAAATAATGCAAGACCCCTTTAATTCTTTCAGACAAAAGAGCTCAATGCTCCTGACCCTTCTAAGTCTCAGAAGGAAAATACTACAGATAGATACTAAAAAGAAAATAAACTTCTGCTGAGAACTTTCAACTATATTTTTCTCATGAACTTTTTGGGTTTTTTAAATCCAAAGAAGCTCTCTGTGAGCAATCCAGCTTCATGGGTAGATCTGTGTCCCTTGAAATTCATGCAGAGTGGCAAAAGCCATATGTCAGTCCAGTTCCTTAGCAATTTCTGTAGTTTTCCATCACAACTTAAGGCAGTTGTGAGGATAGGCACATAGTGAGTAGATTGCTGTGTAGGAAGAATAGGTGGATTTTTCTTATTATTCCTCTCAAGTAGAAAAGAGACCTTATAATCATTATTTCTTGTGACATTTTTAATTTTTTTTTCAGGAAAATCTTTACAAGAATCAGAGCTTTTTTAACCCATTTAGCTAAACCTGTCAGGAGGTAGACTGCTAAACACAAAATTGTACATCTCTTCAGTCTAGATTTTGAAAGAATCAAGGAATAATCCTCTGATGGTAAAGAGATTCACGGTCAAATTCGTGCCAGAGGAACCAACCCCTTGAAACTTCAGAGTAGCCTCAAGAGTCTATCTCAATCATCTCTAGAGAAGGAAAAATCATTGAAGATTTAATATAACAGACAGAAATTTGGAGGTTAACGGTAGGCAATGATCATTACAATATTTGGCAACTTCTGTGGTTCACATCTCCTTCACATTATGTGTTCCTCCATCAGAAGATCTCACGGTACTTCTCAGCCTTGGAATCCACCCCTATTATCTGACTCAGCTGCTACCTTGTAAGACCTTGTACAAACATGACCCAATGAACATAGAGAGACAATCAACAGCACAAAAAAGGTGCCAAATAAACCAGTCCTATAGAGAGTGAGATGACATATAGAAGTCTGGGAATAATGACTGAGTCAGAAATTAAAAATGTATAAATATATGTACATGTACATATATATATATATATTCACGTATATATGCATTTCTATATTCATATTTATCAACTGGATAAATATGAAGCTTATAATTGCATTTTAAATACACGTATATGCTTACACATTGCATCTGTGACACTTCACTAGTTGATTAGCAACAATTCAACAGGGAGGCTATTCACACTAATCTTAGCTCACACTTTAAAATCCAGAACTATATGCTTACATTGAAATGTAAAAAGCTGCAAACTGCCAATTTTAGGTTAGCTGATAAATTATAACAGAGATGAAAAAGTGATGTTATGCCAGTGCATAATATCTGCTATAGGTAGACTGAAAAATCAGAGTTCAGATATTAAGATGCTGCAGGGAAGAGAATAATAAAAAAAAAGATATGTGCTATGGTTACTACAGATAGGTGGGTTACTACTACTACTTGCTTTCTTTTAAGAAAGAATTTGTGAGATATGGAGCTCAAAGTGAGGAAAAAAAAATCCTCTGGTATAAACCCAGGAAACATTATGTTGTGCAAATTCATGCAAACGTAATGTAGGTTCACAGTCCTTATGACTAGCAGAGATTTCTTTCCAATGATAGTTATGACAACAATGCATAGCAGTTCAGAATGAAAGGAAAATTACTACAAAGTACATTAAGAGACTGCCTAGTGTTACTTTAGTGTTCCCAATGCTTCTACATTTATTTAATACTTGGGGGAAAGCACAGTTTGAACTGACATGGCTTGAAAGAATAAACAGCTGAGAATGTATAAAGGCATATTGCTTTTGTTGTTATTGGGGTTATTTGAAACATTTTTGCCTCAAGCTTCCTTTAATATTTTTGGGTGTTTCTGCATATGAGCTGAAAGGGGGATATTAGAGGTGTGAAAGGATCATAACTTGGTGAAGAAATGATGTAAAATTTCCTCTCTAGTCATATTTGTAATACTCTGTGGAAGAAGAGGGGCTCCCTCTTTAAGAATATCTGGTTAAGGTTCTTTCTCAATGCAAAAAGACACAATGAGAAGAAGAGTAAGTCCTAAACAAAACATATAGAGCAGTCTTAAGAACAAAACTTGGTTGACCACACTAATTGATGTGTGATTGTAAGAACATTTATCCCAGCAGGGTTATCTGTCAGCAGACCTTGTCAACTGGGAAGGAAACTAAAGAGAAAGAGGGAAACCAGAAAAGAACAAAACAAAACAAAACTAAAAAACCCACCAAACATTAAAGGAGACACATACTTGAATAAATAATTGCGGAGAAATGAGAGGAAAAAAACCTCAGCAGTTACATTAATTGATGGACTATCAAGAAAACATAGGTACCATTTCCAGGGAGATCAACCTGGACTTTGCAACACATAAGACTGTAAACCAGAGCAACCCAGACAAGCACCACTTACTCTAGACAACATGTTCCAGTGCCTCACAACCCTCACAGTTAAGAATTTCTTCCTAATGTAAATATACCCTCTTCCTGTTTTCTCTTGTTCTACCACTATGGACCCTGGTAAAAAGTTCATTATATCTTTCATATTAGCCCCCTTGATATATGGAGTATTCTATTCTATTCTATTCTATTAATTTTATTCTATTCTCCTGTGATGGATGGGACTTAATTTTAACGGTTCCTGCCTTGAGATTCCAGGACTCAAAAGATGTGATAAGAGAAATTTCCAGGATAAAACCAAGGCAGAAAAGAGTTTTTAGGTTCATAATTTTTCTACATTCCAACTGTTATCAGATCAACTGTCTCATTTTCCATGTTTATATGTTATCTTGAACAATTTGTTCTCAGTTTGTTGTGTTTGGCCTCTTCTTACAGATAATACAGTAATGGAAAATAATATTCTCCCCTCTGACCTAAATCTAGAATGTGACAGAATTCGGGAACTCAGAAGTGGTAATCAGTTTTCTGCTTATACTCTAGTCATTTACTCACAGCTCTCAGGGGTAACAATCACTGGAAAACTAGATGACAGCTAAGTTGTCCCGAGTAGTACTTTAGCTTTATTTTGTTTAACACTGTATGTTCAGAAAATTAAAAAAAAAAAAAATCATCTAGCAAAGAAGTTCAGGGTGAATGTCCTGGAAGTGCCAAATCAGACCAAACTCAGTTTCAAAGTGGAACTATTTTTTTTTTCTGTCTTACCTTTCTCCAGGCAACTCTAGTATCTGCAAGTTATTTTAAAGTGTTTACACTATTTTTCTTTAAATAAAATATATTGCAGTGCAATCTGCTTTTGGAGTCTGGAATTACCACAGTTCTTTCACACCTTCAACCCCTTTTTATCTTAATTCACGTTCTTGAAATAAGAATTATGACATAGCATCCATAAGAGTTTCCATGAAAAAAGAAAAGAATAATATGATATATGTAAACTAAAACTGTTCTACTTTTACCAAGTAAATTATGCAAAGAACCTGCATAAAAGTAAATAGAAGTTATATAAATCAAACCTTAAGTGCCTAGATGCATTCTCATTTCAAGCAGTATTTTAAAGAGCTGAAGTGGAAACATCTTTGCAGAAATTATAATTCAAACACTGAAACTTGTAAACTTTTTATTATAGTCTTGTTTCAAAATGCCTATGCTTAATGTACAAAAGGTTTTTATACTTTTTACAGCTTTTCTATCAGACAGGTAGAAACTGTGAATGTAAAGTTGCTCCTGTAGGTACTTTACTTGTAGGCAATGTCAGTAAGATATATAAAATCTACCATTTCTGTAATTACTTCCAACCTAATTTTAAGTATCATATCACATAAATCTTTCACAGCCTTGGTGTTTGCACCTTAGATAACTTACATGAAATCAGCAAATAAGACCCTTCTAGTGGCAAAACATGCTGTGGATACAAATTCCAGATTGTATGTTCCATCGATGTGATAATGCAGAAAACACAGAGATTTGAGATGCTCACTAATGATTTAATTTGGGAAGCAGGTTTCAAGATATTGTGTGTTGGCTTCCATCTTGAAAATCAATGTCACTGGTTCCAGTTGAGTCCTTTGCACAGAGAAAATAATTACTAACACTGAAGAGATTGAAATGTCTTTAATATACAAATTTTTTGCAATTAAATATCTGTCCACATATTTATTTTTACCAGTGCATTCCCAGGAACTTGTATGAAAAAATTACTAAAAAAAAAAAAAAAGTTAGGATAATATGGATGTACAGTTAACCATAGTGAGAAGACATCTGGAAAACCTGTTTCAAAATGCCACATTACTGATTGAAAATGGTTTTTGTGATGTTTATTTTCCCCTTCTTGAATTCTACACAAGTATTTTTTTTCAGTTCAGGACCAAAGTCTGATATTTCACCCTTGCTGGTTCAGGAGGATGTGCTTTCCAGCTTCTTTGTGTCACTGTTACAGTATTGGCCCATGTGTGCCAATACCGTGGTGCTCACCAGGAGCAGTGTAAAAAAACCCCAAACGAGTTTGGAGCTCACAAACTTAATTCCCCTAAAGGTGACCCAATTTTTCAAACAAAATGATCGCCTGACTGTACCAACTCCAGTATAAATATTTCATTTCAGTATTAAGGTAGATTTGAGCAAACCCAGAAGTAAATCCTCTGGAATCGAAAACATTTTCAAAATGAAGACTCACATTCCAGCATATTGCAGCAGTGACCTAGTTCATATGCATTTTCATAGCATCAACAGTCATATCTGCAGTCTTTGCTTAAAAGACATCAGTCATAATTACTATCTGGAAAAAGGATCAGTTAAAGTGGATGAAAGCATTTTAAGGCCATCAATAATGAAAGCATGGAACTCTATGACAGACATCATTTGCAGGTTTTTCAGCTGCTAAGCCACAAACTATTTCTTGCTTTTAGAAAACAATTGGTTTGGGTTTTATGCATCAGTTACTGTTTCACTTGCCTTGACTGTTTTTCATTAACTGAGATAAGAATAAACAAGAAAACATAAGCAATATCCTAGAAAACTCATCATACTTCAGGATACTCAATAAGATTAAAATAAAAGGGAGGAATAAAACTTGGCAGCCCTGACTATCTGAAGTAGACTGAAGAATGCTTCTTCATTACAATGCACTGCCACAGAGTGCTACGTTCTGAATTGATTAAGTTTGAAGATAGGAAATCTTTGTAACTGATCTGGAAAGCTTGGCTATTTAAAAAATACTCCAGAACCATTATATATTTTACAGATCTTCAAAATTTCTTTTAGGCTATGAAAGAACTGCAAAACAAGCTTATTAGATAGGGTGGAAAACAGCTGGATGTACAAAACAACTGATGTCAGGAATTATTATTTTCAAATAGTATTACTCCTAGAAAGATGAAATGCACAATTTTATGAACTGATATGTGTTTAAATGTAATACTTAAAAAAACAGACGTACTGAAAAAAATTCTGCCTGGTGACTATATCTCCATTTTATTCTGTGTGCAGAGGTGATTTGCTCTGTTCAGCCTGGAGAAAAGGAGATTGAGGGGAGATCTCACTGCAGCCTGCAGCTTCCTGGTGAGGGGAAGAGACTGGGAAGGCACTGATCTCTTCTCTGTGGTGACCAGTGACAGGATCTGAGGGAATGGCCTGAAGCTGTGTCAGGGGAGGTTTAGGTCGGACATCAGGAAAAGGTTCTTCACCCTGAGGGTGTTTGGGCACTGGAACAGGTTCCCCAGGGAAGTGGGCACAGCACCAGCCTGGCAGAGTTCAGAAAGTGGTTGGACAATGCTTTCAGGTACAGGGTGTGACTCCTGGGCATGGTGCTGTGTAGGGCCAGGAATTGGACTTGATGATCCTTCAGGGTCCCTTCTAACCCAGCATATTCTGTGATTCTGTATATATTACTTTACAAGATAATATAAGAATGTTTTGAAAATTAACGACAAGATGCCTACAGGAAAGATGGGAAGAGACTCATTGTCAGGAAGGGTAGTGATAGCATCAGGGGGAATGGCTTTAAACTGTTAAAGGGAATAAGTTTAAATTAGATATTAGGAAGAAATTCTTTACTGTGAGGGTGTTAAAACACTGTAGCAGATTGCCCAGAGAAGCTGTGGATGCCCCATCTCTGGAAGTATTCAAGATCAGGTCAGATGGAGCTTTGAGCAACCTTGTCCAGTGTAAGGTGTCCCTCACAATGGCAGGTGGGTTGGAACTAGGTGATGTCTAAGGTCCCTTCAAACCCAAACTTCTATGTTTCTGTGATATGACTGTAACAAGTCCTTAAAATACTCTATTTTCAAAATTAACTCAATTCAGATTTTTTTACCTCTATTCAATTAAACATAGAGTATTTCAAGACAGAACATAACCATAAGGATCATAGAGTCCAACTCCCATGATTTATTTAAATTTATCTCAGAAAATGTTTTATTTAAATTTAATAAGGTACCTGTGATGCTGTGAAAGTAAACATCCGAATTTCCTTCCTTTTCCTTCAAGTTTCAATAATATTTATACATATTTCAGATTGATGTCTCCTTAAAATACTCTGTTTAATTTGGTCTCAAATAACGTGGGAATAATATTATATGGTCATTTACTGTCTTTGTCAAATGATCTTTGTAAAGCATGTTTCTTTTCATGTTTTTGGTCTGATAAAAAGTTCATTTAAAGCAGTCAGAGAATCCACAAGTTTTGCATTTGGACAGTTTTCATTTGTCTCTTCTATTTCTAGTATCTTTTATTCTACACTCTTTTATGTAAATCTTTACCCCGTGGAAAAGTATGGATATGTATTATGGTCACGTATTTAGGAGTGTATACAAAATAACAGGAAATAAAGGTAAGCTTCTGGGCTACAAATTTCACTGTATGTCTGTGTGATAAGGCAGAATGTGCACACCTCTGTCATCAGGTAGTTGAAGAGAACAAGGATGATTTATGGGCTGTGGATCTATTTAAGGACAAGCTGTATGGAAGAGCTGGGTGGAAGACAGGGACAGAGTTTAGATGAACAGTGCCAGTTTAATTATGAGTTCAAATACAGCCTTTCCTTCTTTATTAGATTATTTTCTTATAACTCCACTCTAACAATTGAATAACTAGAACAGAATTTTAGAACAGAATCTTAGTGTCATAGTTTTCTGAAAAAATATTAAGATAATTGTCCTAGGTTACAATGTAAAATATGCCCAAGGTATGTATTCTATCACCATCTTCATGAGCTGTTGAAACCAGGTGGGGCAGTGTTTCCCTTGTCCCCACCCTCCAGACTATGTTCTGTTNATAATTTTTTACCATTCTTATACATAAAATAGTTATTTAGGCTTTTAGTTTTAACAGTACTGGGTGAGGTTTCACAAAGTCTATATACACATTACAGATAGATAAGAATTTCTTATATTCGTAGTGTTACATGGTACAAAGTCAAATTTGAGGTACTCAAACTGCTGTAAAAACTACTTTATTTCACTATAATAGGATATTCTTAACCAATGTATAAAAACCAATTTTATTTTATTAAAAAAACATATTTCATTGACTCCAAAATATATTGCTTTGGAATTTGACCATGAAAAAAAATTTAAAAAAGGTCAGTATTAGACTAAGAAAAAAGAAGTGCTTAAATCTCCTGTGGAACTAGTATCCTAGTATTTGAACATCCTTTGTTCACACAGTACAGAATTCTGTATATTTTAGAGAACTTTGACCAAAATATTCAGCAAAGATCTTTATCCTGAATGCTATCCCAGGGACTTAGAGTAAACTGCTGGCAACTGTGTTTGGCAGGATAAAGTACTTAAAGGATTGACTTTCTGTTGAGATTGCCACAAGGCAGTCTCGAATAGAAAATTCTTTCTTCCATTCTGCTAGCTATGATTTACTTATGAATATTTCTGTTCAACTTTTACATTCACTGACATATTTTATCCATGATAATTTCACTTTTTTTAGCAGATCTGATTTTGATGAGACAACGACCGTTTTAAGACTTAATTAAAAAATAATGGAAGTTCCACTTCCCAGTATCAGAGTACTACAGGTTACCAGATCTTATATAACCAGCTCTGAAACAAACAAAAATTTTAAGAGTTCTTTCTCACATTTGTGGCACATCATAGCTATTGATGATCATATGCTAAGATTTTCTCTATTTCTCACACTTTACTTTCAATGAAAAAATAGTCTTTCATTTTTGAGCTATAAAGGAATATGGCAGGCAAAGACAGGAAAAAAAAGACAGTGGAATTCAGGAGATATAACTGAATAAAGGCTGACTTAAAATGTCAAAGACTTGCAGTCTCTAACCAAAAGACAAAGTTCATCTCTGTTAATGAGTGAAGATGGTTGAAATCTCATAGTAAAAAAAAAAGTTTATAAATGGTAAGTATTTAAGTAGAAGTTTCATTCCGGGCAGAAGTTTATCCAAGGGGCACCTGTTTCATTATACTGTTGTCTGTAGTAATAATTTAATAATTTAGAAGATAAAACATTGAATTATGGGTACAAGTCCTTGCTGAATGTACTGTAAGCTTGCCATTTAAATATTTGGCCCACTTATGAGTGCTAATGGAATGATAGTTTAAGTTATCTAGGCTGAAGATACATAAATTCTGATTCAAAAAAATCCATTCTGCCAACGGATATTTGCGCTTTCAGGAATTCCACTCATTATTATAAACACCAAAGATAGCAACTACTGAAATTAAGACGACAAAGTGTTTCCGTTAGAAGATTCTGTTTTAGTTACTATCACTTCTAGTTAAAAAAATAACTAAGTGTGCATTCAATCTCTTAAGAATTCAGCTGATTATGGAAAGAAAAAACATGCTATAGAAGGTACTGAACAAGGACAAGGAAGGAAAAAGAGCTTAGGAGCCTGGAAGTGGGAAATGTGAGATAGAGGAACTGCAGGAAATTAAGCAAAATGAGTACATGGAGACTAAAATAGAGATAGAAAGATGCCACTATCCTTTTTGATCAAACAGATGCTTTCAGTAAGTAAGGGTACTGGAAGTGGGATCAGTGGCCTTATCGATAGTAGGAGAGAGATCAGAAACCAGATGCAGGGTTGAGATACAAAGGCTGAGGAAAAGATTGGTCAGTGTGATGAAGAGGAGAGTGATCAGTTCTGTCTCTGCTAAGCACATGGGGAAAGCAGATCCTGTTGAGCTCACGGAGAGTTCCCCACATTACCAGATATTTTACATTAATCTCTCATGTCTTCGTTTTCCAATTATAAAAAGGAGATAGTAATAACTACTCAGTTCACAGGAACACTGTAAAAATAAACGTATTAATGTTCATGAAGCACTTAGATGCTGTAATGATGAGCACCATAAAAAGCTTCTGAGGAAATTATTTTAATCCTCAGAGTAGGTTTTGAATAGTCTGAATTAATGAAGGCAGGGGGCTGTGCAATGAACAATAGAAAATAGAAGACAGAACACTGTTCAGTAAGTTGCACAGTAATTCTTCTGTGACCTGAAAGAGTCTAGTAGGTCTAGTATAAAAAAAAAAAGAAAAATAAAGAAACAGAAGAAAAAAAAATTGTGTGATAATTCAATACTTCAGGACCCCAGCATCCAAGGCAAAATTCAGACTACATAGACAATGATAAATCCCTCATCCTGTAGCTTGGATGTTTGACCTTGCAACTCTAATACATTTTATTGTAAGACTTAATGTGTAGTTAGATACACAGGATATAAATTACTGACTTAGTATATTTTGTTTTAATTAGTGTGGTAGGTATGTGGGTGGGCTCAGGATTTACATATTTATAGAGTCCTGAGGACATTCTTACGTATTTTCATGCTTGATGAGATTTAGGGCTGAAATCCAATTAAAAGGTTTGTTTGAGGGACTTTTATTGTCTAGCTCTGTGTGTGTGTGTTTGTATATGGAGACAGGTTGAAGTACATTTTATAGAAAGGATTTGCTTCTTTTTATATATATACCATGTCCTATGAAAACAACTTCCAACATCTGACATTTAAAACCAGTGCAGAGGAAATTGTAAACTGTTAGATGCTGATGGCAGACATTACAAAACTACCCAATCTCAGAGAATTTAAGACTATCATGTTACAGAGCTTGACCTTATTATCACGTGGTGGTTATCCGAAAAACTTTTGATATTATCATTATCACTGGTGAATATTTATTTTTGGAATTTATTTTGGTTTTATTCTCAAAATAATTACAAAAAAACCCCCATAAATCAACAGTTATATTACCATGTTCATGATTTTGAATGCAAAGTATTATAAATAAAATATATAATTAGTCAGTTGAGAATACAGCTTTCACATTGACAAAACTTCCCATCTTGGCAGCTTTAGGTGAATTAATTAAGAGTTGTGCTGTGAACACTAGTGAAAATATCAAGAAAGACAAAAGACAAGTTGGCCTTGTAATTGCATGATGTTATGAAGTTTAGTCACTGAAGTATTAAATTTCATGAATAGAACTCATGGATGTTGGAACTAGTTTTCTTTAAGTCCGGATTTACATTCTTGTCTTCTTCTATTCTGATTTTTTGTTACTGGTATCTCATGTTTCAGATGGAAATGTATAAGCTGCTCTGTCCTTATAGAAAACCAAAAGTGACCATTGAAGTTAGAGTCATATGTAGATTAAATTTAATTCTATGCCACTATATTTTCGTTTAATTTTTAGTAATCTAACTAAAACACTTATCTGTTTTATTCTTCCTTTCCTTTCCAGGCTCACAACTTGACTTCTGATTCTCATTTTATGCATGTTACACAGCCTTCCAGATGTTTCCTTTGATGATCAATCTCCTTTATTCATTGTAGACTTCTATTCATAATAACAAAACACTAGTAACACTTCTTCAGTGTTATTAATGCAGACAGAACTCTTTCCTAGATTTCCTCCCTGAGATCCAAGGCATCATGAAAAGAGATTCCACTGCTTTTATAAATAGTGCAGTTCCTAAATCTGCTTAAATGTCCTGACCACTTCTCTCTTCTTCCCTCCCAGGCTAGTGCTGCTGTTTCCTTTGTACTATCACAAGTACCTGAGCCCCTGCACCTATAAACAGGAGAATAACCAGTCAGATCACTTTACTTTTCAATGAAACCAGGAGCCTGATCTGTTTCTCAGGAAAGCCATAATACTAATACATCTGTGTCAGGATAACCGAGGGAGAAAAATGAGGGCAGGAAAAGAATTTTGCAAGAAATTTCAAATAAAACCATTCATTTGAAAGAAGTTACAGCAGTGCTCACCACAATATGCCACACCTGGAAGAATGTAAGTAGAGAGATGACACAGTAATTTCCAAAAGTCAGTCTGAGCTAGAACTTGTGAAGGAAATTAAGAAAGTGTTGTCTGGTCATGGCACAAAATTCTCCTTCAACCTTTTAAAATTTCTCCTGTTTAGTAATGCTACTGTTAATTACTGTCATCCATATTTAAATGCCAAGTCAAATGATTCATTAGCATGATAAATTAGATTGGGAAAGATAGGTGAGTTAGGTTATGGGCAGGTTAAACACCAGCCTTCCAGCCCTGCAGAGAAATGCACAGTGCTAAAATGAGAAGTCAGTAGATGTACAATGCATCTTTAAATGATTGCTGTAATTACTTTTCAAAGTGTCTCTCTCTACATGACTGACTTCTATTAATTCTTCCAAAGAACAAGAAATATAAAATGTATTGTGTAAAGTACATTTTCAGAATAAAAGACTTAGCAGAACTTAAACCTCAGAATACTTTTCTGGCATCAAAACTTATGTAGCAATAAAAGATCTTGACAAGTTTAATAAATCTCATTTCCATTTAAATACTTAGAAATAATCATACCTTTTTTGGTGTTGATGGATATGAGGATCAATGAGATTGAAGTTATGCCTCTGTGCAATTCAAATGGAATGATATAATAAATGTTGCTCAATGGAGTACATCCAGAACTGATACCCTTTCTGCAGCTAGTATTTATCCTAATGAGTATCAATCCTGCACTGTATTGATGTATAATCCCTAATCAGGGATCTGACCTCAACTTTTCACACTGCCTTCATTCTAGTACTATTGTGCTAAAGAATAAATGTTAATTTTAATTGAGAAAAAAGTATTTGCGGCATTAAAGCTTCCCGAGTTTTGTTTCTCAGTGTTGTCAAAATGTCCCTCTCAGGCTGAGGGAATGTATGATTTCACCATAGAAAATTCAAGTGGATGAGGTAAGGAATGAGTGAGTTGTTTTTAAAGACAAAGAACTAACTTCTTTTGGGAGAGCAAGGAAAGTCTTCTATCTTTGCATTTCAGACAAAGATTTTGTCTATACTGCTGCAGTGAAAGGTATAAAAAAACAATCTCCTGCACGGGATTTTTATCACAGATAGTGTCACTGTGTTGGAAAAGTACCTGGGATTCTTTGGTGGGACCACAGCCTTCTCCAAGACAACCCCTGTCACATTTTGGGTGTTAGCAGAATTGACTAGGGGTCATTCTCAAAACAGAGTTTAGAAGTACTCTGTGTCTTGTAGGATAGAACAGTTTAGAATTATGGATATGGACCTCTACATATTATTTACTCTCAGCGCTGGAAATGCTTACTTTAGTAGCATAAAGAGCTCCTTTTGGAACTGACAGGATACTGTTTTGAGACAATAGACAGAAGATAAAAGAATTTCCCCACTTGCCTCTTGTCTTCATGAAAGAAAACACCTGCTTTTTTAGATAGGAAAGTATTAGGATTCATTTTCTCTTTAAAGTGATCTAATGGAAAGTCAAAGTAGTTGGTCTTTAAATGCTAATGGCAGCAATGGAAAAATGGAAATTGACTTCAGTTCTCAGACAGCCTCAAAAGCAGAACAGAAGGGACAGAAACACAGCAAGTCTACCAGAGCTGGTCTTATGCTATTACAGACAAGATGCTATAGATAGGTTCAGAAGACAACTTCTAAAGACACACCGTGGAAGGGGAATTCCAGGAAACAGGTTGTTTATTTTTTTCTAAAGCTTTCACTGGATACCATTGCTGAATACCGCTGAACTCCCAGAGGGTTTACTGTTTGGCAATACTCAATGATTTGTTTGGAAATTTGAACAACAGATAAAATTCATTAATTTTGCCATTTTTCAGAAAGAGTGGGTTCTGTCTTCACAGTTTTAAGTGACCTGCTTATTTTATTGATTTCTCCATATTTGGTTTCACACTCAGATTCACCTTTGTAAAGCAAGGTTGAAGGTAAATTTTCATTGAAGATTTACCATAGTCATAAGAAAGAACCAAGATCTGTCTTTTCCGGCAGGATAGCTTTGAGAAAGGCTGCTTAAATGAGTTGTAATGAGTTCTGTTATTTTTAATTCACAAAGTTTATTATTCTAAGGTATTCACTTTACAAAGAAAGAATCAAGAAATGAATGACAGAAGGCTTAATTAGACCTATTATGTGTCTGTCATGATGACACAGTAACAAATCCATACAGATTGTTTCAAATCTTGCTTCAGGAAGCCTGATGTTTAACAACAACAAAGAGTTTAAGCATTAGCTGAATTTTAAGATTGTACATCACCTCATCAACTTCAAAAGCATTATGCAGATACTTAAATATGGAATGCTTTTTAGACTAGAGACAAAGTTCTTAGCATTTTGCACCACTGAACTTAGTTATATAGGTCAAATATTTCTATAAGCAACAAAGTATCACCACACCTAAAAAATTCAAATAATTTCATTTTCCAGACTTCTAATATGACTGAAAACTTAATTTTTTCAACATTTTTATATGAAAAATATATACCTTTCACTTAATTTTTTTGGATCCTCTTAACAAAAGAAAAGGCTAGAGTTGCATAATTTTAAAGTAGATATGTGCAAGTGGTTTGAAAATTTATGTGGTAAACTGTGCCTAGAAACAACAGCTGAAACTGTTGGTAGAGTTTGACAACGTTGCACTCATTTCAGATTCACTGAATGTTGCGCTTTAATTAATAAATTATTTTTAAATAAATTTCAAACAGTTCTCCACAAAATTTACTTTTTCTGGCATTTGCACATGATTTTCAGGTGTCTTTTAAGCATGTATTTCCTAAAGAGAACATATTGAGATAATGGAGAAAACAATCAAAAAAATTTGTAGTGCAAGTCACTGTTGTGGGTGTAGCTATTAAATGACATACTAACATTCTTCACACAGCTGTGATGCTTTCAGAGCAAAGCAGTCACAAACTTAAAAAAATTTTATAGGATGATCAAGGACACTTCTGAAAGTGAAAGTATAATTACTTGCATTTTGATTTCTTTTCTCACTTCAGTTATCACCTTTTATTTATAGTACCTAAAACTGTTTAGATTGATACGATTTGGAAGAAAATGTTGCTTTTGTCAGGCCATTTTGCATCTTCTGAAATGAACATGAGAGACAAAGGCTTTTCTCAAGTCTAGAGGGTTTAAATAAATCAATTCTTTGCAAATTATGCTAGAAAATTATGAAATATACCAACAAGGTGTCCAGGGAGCATGATGGCAAGGAAGAAACATAGATGATTAAACTCATTCCTTAGTAGCTGAAGTCAATTAAAAGACTGACAAAAGTGTGCTGTGATAGAATGGGCAGTGTGCAGGCTGTCTCCTCAGGAAACTATCGATTTTTATGTCTGCATAATGGATGACCTCTTATTCTGTACATCACTGGTCAGTCATCGTAGATTATCCACTGGAAAAGGACATTTAAATTGTATTTAATAATTATCCTTCTCTATATATTAAAGGAAAAAAAATCCAGATTTAGTAAAAGAAAAAAGAAAATTATGCAAAGAAGCCAGTGACAATTGGATTAATAAAATTGCAGTGAGGGATTCCTTCCATAAATGACAGGTGAGTTGTTTTCCCCTACCACTTTGTTAGGTTTTTAGCCCAGGCTGTAAATATCACTAGAATGGTTGGCTTGTGAAAGGTTGAATAATCCACAGATAAAGGAAAGCAATTTTGTTTTGTGACATAATGGAATATAGAGATTGTACATGTGGCAAAGGTAAGCCCTAGATACAGTTGTTGTAGCCAAAGTTATTAGGACACTGTTCCAAAGAAAAGCTGTGGAACCACATACAGAAATATAAAGTTGTTTTGCACTAAGGCAGGTATACTTAGTCAAGTTGGAATATATATAGTTTCTCAATTTTGCATCAGGTTTTGTTTTTATTGAAAAAATATATCTCTAATTTTATTTATAGCAATAGGTTTCTTTTTTTTTCTTGCTTGCTTTCTTAAAATAGCATAAACCAGCATGACCTTGGGAATGAGACATCATAGGAAACGCAAATAAGAAAAAAAAAGAGAACTTTCATTGAGTTTAAATTTTTATAAGTATTTGCTGTGGTAGTTTAAAATTTCAAGCAGACTTTTAACTGCACATAACAGGTCTTCCAACTTTGCTTGATACAAATAACCCATGACAGAATGGGCTATTCCAAGTATTATATTTCTAAACATATACAGAGTAATGTTTGCTTTATATCTCTTTCTCTTTCAAGTCCAAAGACATAAGTATCTCAAAGTACTTCCTATTTTAACTGTGTGCACATATGCAAATGATATTGTACATAAACATTATACTTGCAATGCAACTAGAGGGTAAATTGCCACCTCTTAGCCTTACTCTTGAGATGGGAATGGAGATCTGAGATTTAAACACCCAGAACCATGTATTTTTACCAGTGGTTGAGTTCTTTAACTAAAACATTTGTTGTAGGATAGTTTTCTTGTCTAAAAGATAACATGCAGCAGAATTTTCTCAGAAGCTACATTTAAGACTGAAATCCATTAATACCATGATACTCTTGTGATGCTTACAGTTCTAAACATGCTGCCTTGGCATGAGCAAACTTTAACAAATATCATTATCCTTCCCAGCTCAGAAGTAGGTGGATAGTGCCATGATCTCCTAACAAACACCTTGATGGAATATGCAGCAGATAAGATTTAAGCAATATATTTAAGAGGTCTGACTTGACCAGGGAGGGGTGGATTAAGGGAGGATCAGACCACACACTAGATCTGCTGAGTTCTTGGCAACACCAGATGTGTTAGTAGAAATACAGATGGCAGCTTCTCCTTAAACCCATTGTTCCAGCTGTGGCTATACAAAGATCTGCCTCATGTTTCTTGGTAATTTCTTATTTTCAGTGGGATCTGAGAAACTAGGATGGAGGTTTTTTTTGTACTCCTCCTCTTAAAAAACACTCATGGTAAGATTTATCTAGATAAACTAATAAAATTATGTTGGATGCCTCCTGTAAAGTGCTGAAGGGAAATTATGGTTGAAGAGAAATCTGGCCCTGTTTTTTCTGCTCTATATGTTTGAAACAGAGCATGCTATTGATAGATCATAGCATTTACTTGGGATCATGAACTATTGATAGATTCTGAAAAGTATAGTGCAGTGAATGATTTCAAAAGCCAAAACATTTTTGTTTTCCATAAAAAAACTATAAAAACCCCTTTCAGTTTTATAATGTACAAAAGTACATTGGATATATATGCAAAAACAAGGACACAAACCATATATATTTATATACATACATATATATATACAGCAAAAAAGAATAGTTAGAGGTGCAGACTATCCAAAAGATATATAGGCACTTTATCTCGTTCCGTTCCTAAATTTACAGTTCTTTCTTTCCTGCTCAGAGAGTGTGGCAAAATGATAGATGTTTCAGGAAACTAGCATTGAGTGAAATACATCACTGCAGAGTATTCAAGTATGCCGCTAAAATGCAGCATTTGGGATCATGTCCTAGAGTTATTTTCCCTGATGGTTCTGTTCTTAAAAATAACAAGTTTACAGAAAATCACTCTCTTCCACTAAGTATACCATTTCTGATTTTGAGATTCTAGCCCAACAACGTCAGTGTCACTTGTATAACATATTCAAATTACAATTTAGTGCCTTAGAAAGCAATGTAAAGGATTGATTTATCAATATTTTAAAAAAATATATATTACTCACATGCAAATTGAAGAACAGCCTCTCTGCTTAAAATACTGCCAAAAATGTTGGTAGTTAAACATTGATACTGTCCAGAGTCTTTCATTTCACTGGGGTTGCTGATGATCAAGCTTCCTTCTATTAAACTGAAGCGATAATCACTTTCAATGTCGATTTCAGTTCCATTTCGAAGCCATCTTAGGGGAAAAAAAACCAAAACAACAAGAAACTACTTGAGCATTTAACAGCCAAGTGAAGGTATCGAGCTTAGGACACAGAATCTGACAGCTCCAGTTGTAACAAGGTCAACTATTCAAAGATATCCTGCGCAAGAACCTATTAGTGTGGCAAAACTTGAAAGCAAAAAACACATGCAAACCCCAATCTTCAATCTCAGAAAAAAAAGGATATTCTTTGTTTTGCCTATGCTGAGAGAAAATAATGATCTCTTCTTTTTTTCTGCTTTTTTCTCCCCACCAGCTAATGTTCACAAAGGCTTAACATTGAAAACTGCATAGAAGATGCATCCTTCATGTCAAAAATAGGAATTTTACTGTGTTTATGATAATTAAAATTTTAATTCATATTCTATCATTAAAGCCTTAGGCCCAGCTGAGCTTACAGGTAGCAGAGCTGAGTCTGCACTGCATGCAAATAAGGAAATTTTTTTCCATTCTTTCAGCATTTGATCTTCTCAGCCCAGGAAACAGAAACAGCTCATTTAAATACAGAAGAAAGAAGAGCAAGACCTGTGAAGTGCAGGGGGGTAGATTGATGTACACAAGCTGTTATGCAATATAGGCTATTGGAAACAGACAAAGGCAAAATAGTATCGTCTGAATCAGTATACACTCAATTCAAAGACTGGAACAGAAGATTGGAATTAACTGCTGGGTGGCCAATGGCAGTTCCTGGCAGCTAGTAGGTACATGGAAACTAAGGTCAAATAAACAATCTGGATAGGGAGTGCTAAGTTAGGGAGGTGTTTGGGAGTGAAATAAGAAACCTGAGCAGTAAAATGAAGGATGGGAGTAAAGATAAGATGGAAAAAGCCAGGCTGTACCAAACGTAGAAAATATCCCAACTGAGGCAAAGTTTTGAATAATTCCTGAATAAACACTTATTTTTATGAGGTTCCAGAAATAACCTAAAAGTCTCATAATTTTTCAGTTGTGCAAGTGGTTTTATGGGTTGGATTTCCCGCCTGTGCCTGCTATTGTCTGCCAAAAAGCCTCAGCCTCTCATTCATCTCAAAAGACTGAAGCAACAAACCCTGTAAATAGTCAACTAGCTGCAGGAGAAAATATTTTGTGTGGTGGTAGATTAATAGAATTTAGTAGTCTGGAATAACGTCTTATATGCGTATGTGTGTTTGCAGTTTCTGAATTAAAGAATAACATCCATATGTGAAAATTTTAGATTTGTTTTTTTTGTCAAAGTGGAATTATATGAAATTGTAAGAATAATACAAAGAAGAAATAAGCAGTGTAAACAGATAGAGTACAATTATTATAATGCCCAGATATTTCTTCCATTATTCTTTCACTGTCATTCTGCAACTTCAAATTTGGGTTGGGAAATTTCCAGGAACTTGCAAGCTTTCCCAGAGATCAGCAAAAACTGGAAGAACTTGGCAACATTGAGACTCCAGAGACAAGTTTAACAAAGCAAAATAATTATCAATTCACCCTATCTTGTTAACATTCATGGTGAATGGGGTACAGAGAGCAGAATTCAGCGGCAGTAGCGGTGAATATTTCTTAATCCAAAGGTCAGAATTGTCAGAATTTGGTTAAACTGTGAATTTGTCCCTTCTTTCACAATTGGACTTTGGATTGCAGAGTACCTCTGCTTTGTTGAATGCAAGAAATGAAACAGCACTGAGGATTTATTTATGTTTTAAATTATAACAGAGGAAGTTTGGCAGATTAACTAGGTTTTTAAATAGATTCCTACATAGAAGAGGTAAAAAGGAAAGGAATTTTTACATCGAACAACTGATTTATTTGCTTATATTTTGAATGAAATCGTACCAAAAGTTTACTTTTTATGCATATATGCTCGTCTATACATGTGAAATAAAAAATGCAAAAGTAATTGATCTTGAATGGAAATTTAGATAGGGAAAAAGCAAAAAAAATGAATGTTTTGGCAATTCCAAATGGGAACTGCCACAAAATTCACTTAAATTAGCTTTTTTCCTTTTAGTTTCATTTTCAGATAAGTTCAATGAAAAAATATGTTCTTTGAATTCTACCTCAAAACTTTGGATCTTGATAGCTACCCACCTCTATATCTTGGGGTCCATCCTGAGGGATTGTATTCCCCTCATATAATCTACGCACATTATAGAAATAGAAACACTGAATTGGATGACTTTTTTCTAGATTCCCTGACTGATCTGGAGGGACAGAACCTAAAATATAGCACTTTCAAGGTCACAGATTGTTAGGAAAAATCAGATGCATTTTTTCTTGAAGAAAAGTGACAAATAACATTTCAAAATACTATAATCTTTCTTAGGCAGACCAAAAAATAAGTTTTAGAAAACGTTTTCAATTGCCTTTTCTATCAGGAAATGAAACTGACAAAAAAAAATTACTACCCAGTTTATGTGTGTCCTAAGTAAAAGAGTACATGGCGTGTTTCACAATCAGTGAAAGCTCTGTAGTTGAGTGGCATCTCAGAGAATTCAACACCTGCTTGTAGCTCAGTCACACTGCTGACCTGTGAGATCCCACTGGTAATTTGTGAATGCCTGTATTCCTCATCAAAGTGATTGCCATCATCTTCTTCACTGTACTGGTCTTGACTTATGATAAAGTATGTTTTGCAGAAATGCTAAACAAACAGAATCAGTTTATCTCAGGGAGTTATTCCTCAAAACTATGTATCAAGATACCTTAATGAGTGAAAATCAAGAAATAAAAAATTTGTTATTTCCGGGCAGAGTTTGGACAAGGGGAAACAAAGCTTTTTGAAAGGAAGAACATCTGAAATGATGAGAGCATTCTCCATTCTATTAAAACAAAGTCATGTCCAGGAAAAAAAAGAATTTGTAAACGGGTTGTTAACACTGTGTCACAGTGTGTTTGGTAATGTGGTTAGGCAATGGCATACTCAAAACTTTGTAAATCTGTAGGCCTTTTGAGGCTAACTTCTCTCTGCATTTGTCCTGGAGAATAGTATCTTCCTCAGACAGCAAGTTTTACTTCTTCTCCCTCCCTTGAATGATAGAGTGCATTGCAAATGCTGTGCCGACAAGTGGCAGCGAAAGGCAAAGTTAAACTGTGCTGTTTGAATTAGGCCTTTTAGGTCAAATCTCTTCTTCCATGAACAACATTCAGGAAAATTTGATTGGTGTCAGCAGCCTCATAAATAATCTCTGGAGAACTGAAGAAATGAATAACAAAAAAACGTAAAGCAGCTCAGGTTGGAAGGGGTGTTAAAAGAGCATTTGCTCCAGTGTTATACGGAAAATGGAGCCTAGATGAGATAATCAAACATTTTGTTCATTTGTGTCTTAAAGACCTTCATTGATTACTGAGGAGTATGAAACCTTCTTGCCTCTTGCTTTCTCTATGTGTTTCCTTGTGAGACACAAGGAGACACATATCCTTTTTGTATCCCCTTTAAAATATGGTGAAAGTCTGTATTGGTTGATTGCATTCCACTGGAAAATGCAAAAAAAGGGTTGGATGAAGAACGAAAGGAGATGGAATAGGTTCTCCACAGACACAATTTCTACAAGAATAATGAGGTTGTCTCGGAGACCTGAATACAGGACTTTCCTCCTTTGGGAGTGAATTTGTGCCTTTTCTCCATAGTCACAGGCTATGCTTAATGGACCAACAGCACTTTTACAATGTTTGGAACTAATACAGTTAGTTGTTGGGGTTGGGTTTTTTTTTGTTTGTTTGTTTTTTTTTCTTATCAACAAATCACCAGTAGGTAACAGAAATTACACAAGGAATTTCAGTAAAGAGGAATGGAACATAACTTTCATACCATATAGTGAGGAATCCATACTATTCTAGTTTGGAGAATTTGTGGATATTCATTCTTAATCCCATGTTTCATATTTTAGCCATGCCCGTGCTGTTTTAGGGGGGCTGTGTCATGCATCAGATCCATTTAATGAGTCCATATCTTTCAAAGCGGCAGATTGAGTACTGTTGTGTTAGGGATTTCTAAGGATGGTACTGCTTCTGGATTTCTTCAAGTTATAAAAATGCAAGAGTTATGATTCAAATAACTCTAAGGAAAGTTCAACCAGAATTCTGAAGAATCCACAAGTCAAATAAAGGTAAAAGGCAAAAAACAAAATGCAGAATTGATGATTGCCAGGTATGACAAAATGCCGTAAGAATCCTTGTGCCCCTTTCGTATTTGAAAAATGACTCTATGAGAAAAGATGAAGGGTCTGTGGAAAAAAACCCCAACCATATGTTCCTCCAGCCCTCTTACATCACTTGTAATTTGCATAAAATATGAGCAGAGACAGAGTGCAGTTTATTGATGGTGCACACTTGCAGGTGGTAACAGTATGTTGCAGTCACCTTATTCATTTGCTATATCTGAGACTCTCAGGTGTGTCATCACAGGCCTGAATAATGGATAACTGGCATACAAGTCTGTATGGAAAAATAAGCAACAGGTGTTGGTTGGAGAGGAATAAAATAATAGACTTGTAAGTGAAAAAAACCACCAGATTTGACTCAGCCATAGTATCTTGTAGTGCAAAGTCATCATTTAATATATATATACTTTGCTGCCTTCCCTATATATTGGGATAGTATTTTGTAGCTTTATAGATGTTTAGAAATGAACCCCAAAGAATTAAATACTTTGTTTTTTTCAGTTGTCACAGAAACAATTCAATAAACTGGACAAAATGAGTCTCTCCAAATGGATAGAGATGATGCAGAGTAGATAATTTGAAACTTAAAATATTGCTTTGCCTTTAATCACTGCCACTTCTGCTTCTTCCTTATTCAGAATCACAAAAAGCATTCAATTAGGAAAACCATCAGTGTCAGAGAGCTGTTTCTGTTGTTTCTCACCAAAATACATTGATTCTCAGAGTAGGGCTGCAGTGGTTAATATTCTGAAAGCTAAAAAACCTAAAGTTCTAAAACAGGTACCTGTATGTGGGAGTAGGATTTCCACGTGCTTGACAATTCAGAGACACTTTCTTTTCCTCAGAATCCGTTGGAAAAATCATATCATCTGGCTCTTGTACAAACACAGGCCCATAATCAACACTTTCTGTGAAAGAAAAAAAAAGTGCTACAGTTTAGGAAAGCTGACAAAATGCAAATTGTTATAGATTTTATAGTGTGAGATTAAAGTATGCAAAATTATATCTGTTCTCCAAAGGTTCATGTTCCATTACTTCAAAAGCTGCATTAAAAAGAAATTATTGAAAGGAAAAAAGAAGATAAAGTAGGAAGGTAAGAAATATTGCTAACTGAAGAATAAAACACATAGTACAATTAAAGTGTTTATAATGCCTAAGAATGGCTTCCTCATCAGACATATTTTGGCCTGCAGTCTAGTGAGAAGCTCAAGAGACTTAAGAGGAATTAACTCTGCTTATAGAGAGGAAGGTAAACAATTTTTTTCCAACCACTTTCAGCAGCTTATGCCACAGAAAAGTAATACACAATTTTCCCCTTTATGTCAAGGGGTGGCTAAGAAACATTGCTTAGAAAATTAACGTCAACAAATGCAGTCTGTTATTAAATAATATATAGCTAAATCTGACGTTTCATTTTCTTCCACTGTCTTCTCTAATTCTGGCATGTATCTTGATATGAATTTACATTTCTGAATTAGTAAAGCTGGATAGACCCTTAGAACAGGTCTATGATTCTGGTACATTCATATTATGAAGTGAGAAGTGTACACCTTCAGAAAAGTAAAAGGTCACAAGCAAAATATTCCTGATCATGTTGGTCTGAAAATTCTCACTGTGCACCAGAAGCCTGTGGAATTTTAATAATTTTATTCCAGACTCTTGGATGATTTAAATGCACAGAGCTCTTAATCTTTAAAGCACTTGCCTAATGATTTATGTGGAGATAGTGGCATTGTCCTTCTACTTGTAGTGAAACATATGGGAGCAGGGTTTTCTCTGTCATTTTTAGGGTTTCATATGTTCATGTGATAGACACCCTCCAGTTCTTACTGAGGACAGCACAACGCATTCAGCAGTTTACAACAGCCTGCTGTATCTGTCCCACCAGCAGCGGCTTGAAGTAAAAAAGGTACACCTGAAGACTGGGGGTTTGGTCACTGGCTTCAAAATTATTTACTACATTATTTTACCAGCTCCACAGAGCTTCCACCACATTATATGGTTTCAGTTTTGGGAACTGCAACCTTTATCATGTTAATTTTATACTTTATCATACTAATAATAACCTTTATCATATTATCTAAGGTTAACAGCCTCAGAAAATCTGGGTAGACAGGAAAAGGTACATGGGGCTATGAGTCTTGGTACAGAAAAGCAAGACTTGGAGTCTGAAAAATGATGAGAAATGTGGGAGACATAGGTCATAGCATGCTAGTTTTGAGTCTTTAAATTCTTACATTTGGGGTTTCTCAACTCTCTTATCATATCTGTAAAAAGACAGTGTAAGACCCCACTACGCTTTTCAACCTTTCTTTGTAGTGACTACACACTTTTTATAAACTTCAATTTTGTCTTTTTACACTACTAGTCAAATGCAGATTCTGAAAATACCTGTATTTTCAGGTGTGTAGGCTTCTGCTGGAATAGATGCCAATATTTAGCATGTCTATTTGTAAAGTCAGCAAATAAGAGCAGCAGCCATTAGTAGTTTCTCTTTCCCATTATTTTCCAGTTTGTTAGCACTGTTTGTAGGACTGTGTAAAGGAGTGTGGATTGCTGTTTTGCATATTGATATTACTGTGTAGGTACACTGCTTTGCTTGAGTTTATTGGCAGAAATATGTGTTCTGGAACAAATACCTACATTATTAAAAAAAAGAAAAGCAAACTACACAACCACAATAAGTGATTTCTGACATGTACTGATATTATTGAAGCTAAAATAACTCCAGTAATAAATTTTGAGAAGTGCATCTTCAAATGCCATAGAGGAAATGGATTCAGCTGGCAAAACTTATTTTAAGAAAGGGAAATGTTGATGAAAATATAGTGTGTGGATTGTTTCTTATAATTTGATCACTTGCTTTTTTGCATTTGCACAAAATACTAATGAATATAGGTGTAAATAAACAGAACTGACATTGAGGTAGTGCTGAGCAAAACCAAGAATTAATTAAGGATAACAAATCTAAATCATGGCCTTAGATTTAAGTGTTATTTCATGCAGATTAGTAAGCATATAGACAGGGTGTATATTAATGAAGATTAATGATTTTATTTTCACTGTAGGAGGGACTCTGTAGATAAAATATAATACCACAGTTTAAGACTGCTGGAAAGAATCAAAAAGATGCAAGGCTAATTGCGGGACCAGATCACGGCACACTCTCATCCTCTTCCTAAGCCACTCAGAGATTTCTGCAGCTTTTGACTCAGCCATCGACCTTAGGGCAAGGAGGCACCTCTGGCCCCAGTCTGCAGCACTCCATGGTCCCACAGACAGCTGCAGGCTGCCCTCAAGCCAGAGAGAGGAGAGCAACCCAACCCCGCTGTGTGACCCTAAAATAAAACTTTCTGATTAATGAAGCTGGTTTTTCTGCTTTTTGTGGTCTTCCTGGGGAATTATCCCTGGCCTTATCCTTATTGCCCTCATTTTCTTGTTATATTTATGTATATATCTTTGTATGGATGGATATATAAACTATATATTTACACAGACACACACTCTTTTATACTCATGTTTATTTTCTGATGCCTTCAGGGATCCAAGGACATCAGGTTTCTTTGCACCCATGTTTTAGCTAACTGTGACCCATGCTCTTAAACAGGATAGTCCTTTGCGCATGGCAGGATTGGAGCTCCACACCTTATTTTTTTTATTCTAACTTGTCAAGAACACAAAATTTAATGAATTTTCAATATACATGTTAACATACATATATTTCAATTTACTATTATAATTTATCAAGGGAAATATTTCTAAATTACTAAATAAGATACATAAAACTGCTTGCTTTAAGTGTTATCTTATCTAAGAACAGTGATTTAGCACAGACTCTTGGGCATACAGGTGTGCACTGCAACCAGCAGTGCAACAGCTAGTTTGTGGTGCCCTTACAAGTTTTAAGTAGCCATTTTCAAACTAGGGAACTAAAACCACTAAGTGGTCTCATTAGGATTTACTATTTAAACTGGTATCGCCCAGAAAGGCAAGGATATGGAAAACATTAAAAATATACGAAAAATCCCTCTTTTAAATTCTTGAATATTCTTCAGAGCAGTTTCTTGGATATTCTTTGAGTGCCAGTCTCCTCCTTACAGCACTTCTGCACTTGAAAACTTCTGGGAAATGTGACTTCTTTGTAACAAGTATTTAAATCCTCATGGGAACATAAACTGCAATCAGTATCCTGCAAAAGTAGGCAAAGTGTGGTTTCTCTCTTTTATCTACAGAAATTTTTTCATACTTTCATTTTCTCTCTCACTTACTGATGGTGGAAAAATATCAGATGTTCTTTAGTTCTTCTTGCTGAGCAATGCAGTTATCATAACAAAAACTCCAGATGAGAATAAAGTTTCCTATACTTTAAATCCTGTAGCAACTAAAATAGTGTAATTCCTCAACAATTGCTTTCTTGCCACTGTTGTTGATGAAATTCCAGATCAATTAATACACTAAGAAAATGGACTAATTCCTGGAACCTTGGGAACATAGAGGTGGGCAGGAAAGAAATATGACCCTGTTCAAACTCCTGCACTGGAGCTGCACTGGCACTATTACTTTTAATGTATGATAATTCAAAGTGCTGTATTTCTAAAGAAGAAAATAAATGAGGTTATTATAATTGTTTTCTTAAATAAGTACTGTCCAAGATACATGACTGGCATAATCAGTCTTGGACCCATCTTCTCAGTCTGAGCTACTGGTGGGAAGAAACAGCAGACACATAATGTGAAGGGAAATGCTCAGGCAGCCTTTGTATGTGGTGATGCCTTAAGCTTTAGTTCTGAGCCTCATATTAAGTGCCAGTGGGCTCTCTTCACAGAGTAGGTAGACAAAACAAATCCTTTTCCTGCTGGAGACCAAGGACAACTTTCAGGCTCGAAAGTATAAACAACTGTGGACTGAAGGGAGGAACAAGAAGGATGAGACCTCACAACCTGAAGCTGTAATTGGAGAATTAAACCCCAATATGCAAATGGACCAAAACTTATAAAAATGTAGGATCTCGTGACCAGTCAGCCATTTTGTGACCCTTCTTAGTCCTCCTTGGGTGTAGCCCTGGTCAGGCTCCTGTCCTGCCCAAGGTGGATCCTGAATGCCTTTCAATAAATACCTACTTTATTCTCTAGCTCTGCCCAGTCTCTGTTTCACGTCAGCCTTCCAAAGTACCAATGGGGGAAGGAAGGAAGAATTCCTTCAGGTCTTCTCCCCTTCCTCTGCTCATGGCCCTTTAGAAGCACTTTCTACAGGACCAAGAAGAATGTTTTCCTACTGCTCTATCTTCCACCCTCATGTTCAAAGACTTCTTGAACCCATGTAGAGACAGAAGAATTTTCTAAAGAAAAGCTACACAAGGAATGTAAAATGATAGACCCCTCATTTTAGGCTTCTAAAGCAGCCTAAAAGGAGGGATCACTAACAGATCTTCCATCCTAAAATACAGATGATTGTACTCTGTATACAGGCCCTATTCAGAAGAGCACCTGCAGGATTTGACACAACGCAGACCAAACTACATCTCAATGACCTCGGAATTAATGTGTTTCAGACACATTAAGAAGGTTGAAGAAATTGTTGTTGATAAAGCTATATATGTTGCTGAAATCTGCATATAAGAAGAAGTAATTAAAATTAACCAAAGCTGTTTCATTTCAGATTGGTCCTACAAATTGAAAGATTCATTTTGGTATAGGTGGATCACACTATGATGCTACTCACTATCAATCTTGGTTTTGAATTTCTCTCTTTCCTTTCTTGGTTTACAACTTATGCTTGTTGTATGAACTTCAGGTGATGACTCTAAAAGATCATCAGATTACCTTTGTTATCATGAACAGACAGTTTAACCTGTTCAGTATATTCAGAAATATTTTAGACTTATATTCACACATTTAAATGGAAACCGATTGCTTTTCCCAGATAAAAGCTGGAAGCTATTTTGTTTTTTGTTTAAACACTGAAAAAATATATTCACTTCAGCACTGAAATTTATTTTACAAGTAGGTCCTATGATATAATCTTTCATCTTGACACCTAAAAAATAAAATTACTGTTCATTTTAATATCTATATCACATGTCAAAATATTACATATTTTCAACATTTGCTTTAATATAATAAAAAAGAAGCCCACAAATTCATCAAGGCAAAATATGTTCTAATGATTAAATCTCTGTGTAACATATTTTAAAATTAGCAAAGGTGGCTGAAATTTACAATAATTATTTTGCATATATAGATGCAGAGACATATACATATATATATACACACCCATGCACACATATATTTGCAACATATGCATTTCTAAAAAAATGTTTTAATTTTTAAACTGGGTTTCAGTCAACTTAAAAGCTGAGAAACTTTGAGAATCCTTTTGAGGTAAGCTGAGGTTGATACACTTGCCTCAAGGTATAAGCATTGATTCTAGTGTCCTGCATGGAGGAACACTGTACAGTACATGCATTATTAAGTTTATGCTGCAAAGAAAATGAAGTTATTATATTTTCAGATTTATCTTTTTTGAAATGTTTATTTGCTTATTATGCTAGATGATACAAGGTTTTACTGTGGCTTGAAAATGCTTTCTCTGTTCTCTTTGTTCTGAAACAAATAAATCTGTTCTAAATTTAGCTTATAATATCTAAACTGTATGCCATATGAATCAATGTTGCCAAATATTTTTAGCAATGGAAAAAAATTAGTAGTTTGTGTCTATAATTCAGACTGGTAAGTTCTGAATCTAGCAGATGATGGGGAAACAGGAATTCTCGTTTTACAAAAATTAGATTTAAATCTTGCATATCTTGGGGTTAATTGGTTCAAACACTTTCGGTTGTGACACAGACTCCGTTCTTCATTTTCTTGTAAAATGTGTCAAACCAAAGAGAAATACAGAGTCATGATTCAAGGTTAAGTTCAATTATCTTTACTGCAGCAATTCCAAAAGTTTTTGGAACAGTAAGAAAATATAAGAGTTTGCAGTTTTATTATTCTTCAAGAGTATTTAATGAATAATTCATACTTTCTATTCATGTTTTTTAGTCATGACTTTGCACATTGATACATAGTTTGAAGAGAAGGACCACATTGCCTTAGCTGTATGTTTGTGCTAAATACTTCCAGATAGTTTAAAGTCAGCAGTGAACTAGAGCACAGTTCTTTTAATTTAAGATATCAGGAAACACATGTTGAATTGAAAGTTCAAATGAAATAGCATCAAGTCAGCATAAAAGGACCTTTATTAAAAGCCATGTCAGGTGTTTGAGCATGTCTGCTGGGAAATCATTTCAGAAGTCACTTGAGAACTGGTATAATTCAGCAGCTAATAAAAGTAATTTTGGATGTTTTTTATGGCAAAATTCACTCTTGAATTTATGGCATATATTAGTCATTTGAATTATGCAAATTCTCCATTATAATAATATAAAACATGTTTTTTCTCCTCCTAAAAATGTCCTCTCACTTGAAGCAGTGGTGTCCGTTACCACAGGATGCTGTAGCATTTCCTCATTTAGGAAGCCTTGGCTGATAAACATGATCACTTAACTCTATCATCACATAGCAGGTATAGTATGATAACTAAAATATCTTTACTTCACGAACTGTAAAAATGGAAACAAAAAAAAAAGGCCACCAAAAAATACCTTGAGTCCAAATCAAAATCAAGAAATTTAGTGGTATAAATAAGTGTAATGACAGATAATTGAAATAATCACTTAGTTTCTAAATATCAAAGATATTTATTCAGGAATAAAGTTATTACCAAAACTGACTGAGGTTTAGAAAATAAATTACACTCAGCTGCCTTTACAGATGTGTTCAAGTCCTCTTAGATGATGCAGATTATCCTACTTGGTCACATGCTGATCTTGTCTAAATACTGTCTCATACTTATACTTGTGCTATGTGGGAACTTCAGTTAATCAAGGGCTTTTAAAACATTATCATGTGACTCAGATTTACCTATTTCTACAAGTGTCTACACAGCTGGATATATCCAGATCTGTAGGTGAAAGAAGTCTCCTAGGACGAATTTATGTAGTCTTTCAAAGAATGGTGTTCATCTCTTGGTCAAATACTCTATTCATCAGGTTTTATGAGGTATGGCACTTTTACAATTTTGTCTCCAGTCAGTGGTTCTTCACTTGCTCCTGAAAAACAGATGAATCTCAACTGCTGAGTTGCAATGTGGCTGCAGTGTTTTGAGAAAAGTCATGATTGCTGACCTAAATCATAGATCATATCTATGGTACAATGATCATCCCTGAGGTATGATCTCACCGTGCTTTCTGGAGATGTCCAAGATTTCTAGCTCTAGCCTGTACTATATTATTCAAATAGTTTGCATATTTTGCTTTCCCCTTCAGAGATTCATGCCGTAGAAGAGCAGGATAACAGACTACAAGTCTAATAATGGACCTTAAATTTAACCTGCTCTTAAAAGGAAGTCAGGGAGGAGTTATTAGTGTCTGGTGAATGGGGAAAAAACTGAGTTCACTCTAGTCACTGCTTAAAAGAGTATTACAGTAGATGGACAACAGTAGAAACACACCTGTATTGCAGAAATGGTATCAAACAAAATTTATCTGCTGACAGGATCAAATTCTATTTTTTCTAGATCAAACTGTATTCAAGGAACGTATTTATGCTAGTATAAGCCATTTTTCTACACAAACCACATGCATACACCATTAACTTTCAGTACATGCAAGACATTTTCTGGTGAAAATAGAGGACTTTGCTGAGTGAAGAAGTAACCTGTTATCACACTCATGTTATTGTGTGACTCTAACTGCAAATTATTAATCACAATTCTTTCCTCTTTTACATCCTTAGACTAATATACTTATGTATCCTCTAATCTCTCCCTCCCTCCCCCTTCTTTCTTCCTTTCTTAATTTCTGTTTTTTTCTCTTTTTTTAACTGCAATTCAGGTATTTATTATCACTAAAGAAATGGTATTAGAAAAGTGGCTTTTAAAATGTAACCAAACATGGGAAAATATGCATTGTTACTATGAATTTTTGCATTTAGAGGTGAATGACACCATATCACACCAGAAACTCCATCCAAGTATGTATATAACTACATGCATGACAGAGTTGACTCCACAGAATAGATAATTTAGAGAAAAAGTAGTTTTATAAGATTTACTCTTCATGTTTAATTTATATTACTGGCATTCACGATTAAATTAAAAAAAAAATCTAAGGAGAAAAAAAAAATAATATGTGTAACAATGGCTTAGATTTTACTCCCAGATGAAATTGTGCTGTAATGGAATTTCAAATCACTAGTTTGCTATTTTCATGTACAAAACCATTCTGCATAGAAAGCTTTAAGAAAGACTATTTTCACTGGTGACTTTAAGGTTGTTCTGAAGAACCTAAAGGAAAGCAGCTAATTTCTACCTTGGACATTTAATAAAATTCAAAATTATGTCTGAGAAATACTGAAGTAAGCTAACAAAAATGAACTGATTTTGAAAAATGTTTCCAAGTTTTAGAGGGGGAAGCTACACTTACCATCATGTTTGAAGGTCTCTGAAAAGTGGTAGAGGTTTGTTGGGGAGTGATAATGTTGTGCAGCTCCTCTCCAGCCTGGTGAAGACACACTTCCTAGTGAAGGACTGCTTAATCGTGGTCTGTTCTTTGAATTAAATGAGGCTAAAGATGAACTACCAGATTTGATTCTTAGGATAGCAGCATATGATGTGGGGAGACCAGGAACAGCTTCTGAATATTCTGGAAAAAATATCCAAAAAACCAACAAGAAGTGAACACTGAATAGAAACAAAATCTGTCACTTTGCAAAAGAATATTTAGTTAAGCAGTAGAAAAGGAGAAAAGTTTTATCTACAAAAGGAGTGACAGAAACATCCCAAGCTTGATGAGACAGCTTCTGAAAAGAATTGGGTAGTAACATAGATTTCTAAGAAAATTTCCCTGAATCTTCACCACAATATAAAAGTCATGTGGCTTTTAAATTTCTTACTTATTGAAATATGAGTTTGCAGTGTTTTTAATTCTATTTCTATGACCCTATATTTCTTTCTCATAGTGGGAAAGTGTCTGCCAGGCCACTATCTTTCCTTCACACCCTTCCTTCACTTTCCATGGGCAATGCAGAAACACGTACTGAAGCTAAATATGCCTCTCAATTCAACACTACTCTGCAAATCAAGCAGGTTAGCTGAATGGGCCGGGAGCACCGACGTGCACAAATGCCTTTCCTCAAAACATATACATGCTAAAGTCACCTCCTCTGCTGTCTCTTCAAGTTCCCTTTTTTGCCTTTTCTGACTATTTAAAATGTCAGTGTTTACAAATAAAGAATAGTGCCCAAGTTTTCAGCCCCTGTATAATGCCAATTGTAAAGGAAATAAATTACATTATAATAGATTAAAAACTATAACTCAAGACCTGCAGGAACAAAGCAAGCAGAAGTATTGAAATCAGTTGTCTTGAAAATGCAACAGTATCAAGGAGGTAAGAAGAACATTTGAAAATATATTCATAGAGTTGAGCAAAGGAATCCAGACTGCATATCCACTGTCTATGAGGGAACAGATCTTTTGGAGGAAAATTGGAAGTGGATGGAAGAAAAGATCACTGTTCTGTCATCTCTGCTGGTGATATATATTTAAAACCAGACATCCTTTTCACATTGGAATAACATGAAACATTTGTCATTTTCAGGCTATAACTCTCCTGTTTGTGTATGCAACACAATGAGCTACTCTAGTATACAGGATTCAACAACACTGAAATAGTTCTGACAACTTCTTTTTGCTGAAATATTTTATATAGGCAATTTTGTGAAATCAAGTTGCTCTATACTGCTTCATCAAGTTAAGAAGATTGCAATTCTTCTCCCACCTGAAAAAAATTATAATTCTTTATTATCTGGCGGTATGTGGAACACTACTTCTGCAGTGGTAGTTTCAGGGTTTGAAAGAACGAAAGAATCCACAAGATCTCAGATGGCATGAATGCCAAGTACCATAGAAAAGAGAAAGAGAAGAAGAAGGGTACAAAAGTCCTGAAAAGGTCCTGCAGAAATGATAGTGTTACATAATCTGTTTTGTGGATTTCTATGATATAACTGTTTTGTTTGGCTGGGATTAGTGATCAGTGTGAAGTTTCACCCTGACTCCAGTTGCTCTGTCACGTTCACGGGGCTGCTGTATCTGAGTAAAGTTTCTCTTGTAAAACATAACTGGAAATAGTTAATAAATTATGTATAAGGAAATATTTCTTGTTTTGTTCACTGAAAGTCTGTAGCTTGTGATCGTTACTGACAACTACAGCAGAAAACACACTTATCTTGAAAACAAAACCTACTTCCTAATTCGAGCATTCACCTTCAGAGATTTAGACTTCTGAACTGCCTAGTTACAGTGCCTTAATTAGAATATATTTTTATTGGAGTACTATTTACAGTAAAATTATTCCTTTAATTTGGTTTGGATTAGGCTTCTGAGATTTGGGAGAATAAATTTATATATTCCATTATTTAAGTACATAGTTAAACTGCTGGAGAATAGATATTACTCTCTAATGTGCTTTTTTACTTTACCAGTCTATCCTCAAAATCCTTGAGAAATTTCACCGAAACTACTCTGGGTAGTTCTCAAAATGCTGCTGTACTTGAACTTCACAATGGAATTATGTTTCCCCTAGCCTCATTCTGAGAAATAAGTATTTGGGATGAAACATCCAAAATAAAACAAGGAGACACAGGTAAGGAAGATATAGGCTCAAATGGTAAGGATATCAAGTAAATAGAAACCAGCCACAATGAAATCAGCGATGTGGGTTGGCCTTCATATTTCTTTGAACTAGAACTACCAGATTTATTGCAATTTTAAGAGTGGTATGACACTTTTGAGATAGACTTTTTTTTTTTTTTTTCATTTCCAGTGCACATTTTCTTAATGGATTTTCAACCGCAAACTGTTGTGAAATAGTTTTGGTAATTTTTTAATGAATCTGTATCAACTCAATAAATTAGAAATTCATCTCTTATTATTTCCAGCACCCACTGCTCTTCAGCCAGGTTGGTCAGACTTAAGACAACAAGGAAAACAACAATGCCATAGGTAATAGAGAACCTGTCTTCCACTGATTACTGAGGGGTTTTTTTTTGCTTTTAGAAAAAAAAATCCAAGATAATATGAAAGAATTTTATTCCTGTAATGTGTAATATCAATGTCAGGTTAAACCCAATTTTATTTCATGTGTGCTGTTGTGGGTGAAAGCTGACTCTGAGGGAAAGGGGATCATGAGATAGCAAATGTTTACCCAAGTTCTTTGGGTAGAGTCCATAGGTACAAATATAAACCACAAATACTACCCTGTTATATTTTATAGTTTGTTTTAAAAGGCACGGCACAGCTCAATAAAGCTCAAACAATGGTACACAGTAATTTGACCAAAATTCATTCTTTCTTTACACAGAGAAAAGTGATGAGGCAAATTCACTGAATCAGCCCCAAAATTTCTTTAAAAACTGTCTTTGAACTTCATAGAGACTAAAGGATTCAGACTTTTGGTGTTATGTTTTGTTTTCCTTTATTCTTTTTTTTCTATAAGTAACTCCTGGTCAGTTACTAACTCATTGACATTTCTCAACTATCTAATTAAAATGTAGATTGTCTTATAATACTTGCAAATGTGACCTTCATTTGTGTATTTTTGCAAGCTAGCATGTTTAATCAAATGTCACTAAGAATGATAACCCATTTTTTTCCTTGTAACTTTTAATTACATTGTTTTAGTGGAAGTTTTCAGTCCTCTACGCTTATGGAAATATATGAATTCATTCTGTAAACTGGATTATATCAGTGTTCCACAAGTTTTTAAACAGAAATATATGCCCTGGTCTGTGCATGCACATTGGTTTCCTCTTAGACTGCTCAATGACCTGTAGCTTGGCAATAATCTAGGAGACAGAAGCAAGAATTGCAGGAAGCTGCGTTGATAATGTGTCAGTACAGGTCATCTCCTTTTAGAACTAGGATCGCTACTAAAATGCAGCAAAATGTGAATAAATAATATTTTTCTGATGAACTTGTTTCAGCTGTAACAAAAAAGAACCCGAACCAGACCCAGCAAAACATCAAAACAAGAACAAAATCATACACAAAAAACCTTCAGCTAAAAGCCAACAAACAAAACACCCCCCCCCACCCCAGAATTTAATGGAAGACAGTAGACTTCTCATGAACTAGTTAGTTCATCTGATCTTTTTCAGTGCATTTCCCACTGAATTGGTTTAATTTATCTGACAAAGACTTTATTCTAAAGTTGCTATTGTATCCCACTTATCCCTCAAAGCAATAGACAATGCAATATCATTGCACTGTCTATTGACATTGTCTATTGACTTTGCATTGTCAAAATCATCAAAATCAAACAAACCATGAGATAGAAACCTTCACTAGAGACCTCATTTTAAATATTTGGATTCTGGATATCTGCACGAAAGGTAGTGAGGCTGGGCTCACTTTACAGGCAGTAGAAAGGAAGGGGAAAATGGCATGTGATATGATAGACACAATAAACTGCTACTTCTTGCCAGAATGTAAAGAAAAGTAAAATGAATAGCTAACATGTCAACATTTCAATTTTTCAGATCTCAGTTGTCTTAGTCATAGAATTATAAACTTATAAATGTTGGAAAAGACCTCCAAGGTCATTGAGTCCAACATTTGATCTATCATAGAACAACTAGGCCATTGTGCTAAATCCTGTATCTGGTCGTTTCTTGAACACCTCCAGAGACAGTGACTCCACCACAACCCATGCCAGTACTTAACTACCCTTCCAGTAAAGACATTCTTCGTGATGTTCAATCTGAACATTCTCTGGTGCAGCTCGTGGATATCTCCTCTTGCCTGGGAGAAGTGGCCAACCCTGATTTTGATTCAACCTCCTTTCAGGTAGTTGTAGAGAATGATAAGGTCCTCCCAGAGCCTCCTTTTCTCTAGTTCTCTCATCATAAATCAATAAACTTTCATCTGTGTCTTTTCTGCTCAGAATATTTGGTTCTTCTGCAAAGGAATGAAAAATCAAGAAATTTGAATTGTTTTCCAAAGAAGCAGTGGGGGATGACCTAATGTAGTGGTTTCACATTTGACGGATTTGTTTTGTTAAATTTAGTGTAGTGGTCTATCTTCTTACTATGGAACAGGATTAGAAGAAAGGCAAACCAGGCTTAATTTAAAGATAGAAACAGTTAGATTTATTAACACACACTAAAGGGCAAACAAAAAACCCCATGAAACATTTTTAAAAGCACTTCGCTCCCCAGTACCAACAGTTTACTCTTCCACAAAACAGTGTAAAGAAACAGAAAATCAGAACTCTAGGTCAGTACCACTTAGAAAATAGTCTTTCATTCAGTCTTTGAGAGAGACAAGACCCTCCTGATTTTGTTCTGGTAACTTTCCACAAGAGACA
>WBMY01016578.1:164339-180668 GCA_013397315.1 Donacobius atricapilla
CCCGCCCGATATTACCTCATGGCAAGCCAGCAGCTCAAAAAGAGCCTTTACCAAAATTCACCTGAATTTTAAGTCATGTGTCCCAGAGATGTACACTTGTATCTAATTGGCCAGCCTAGCTGTCAGTTTTAAAGCAGATCACTAATTGGTTTTTTTATCATTCATGCCAAACCAATACACCTAGAAGCTAGAAGTTCTCAAGAAAAATATGTTGGTGATCTTCATCAGCTGTTTTCACCATGGTTATGATAGCATGAGAAAGGGAAAAAAGTTGTATATGCAAGGTGGTTTTTCTTTGGGGAAAAATATTTTTTCCAAGTCTTTGGCAAAAATAAGTAAACCTTCAATCCAAAAATGTTCTGTAGAGATTTTCAGTAGTCTGCTGTTCAAGGAAATACATAATAGTTTAATTGAAAATCTGCAATAGCCTCTCTCTATACTTTATAGAATTTGTATTTTTCTTAGAAATCTGGTCATACAAGGCACCAAATCTAAGAGTATAGAATATTATAGACAGACATGGGAAAAATAATTAGAGATCTATTTTATTTTCCTTCAAAATAACAAAGAGGAAGTGATTTGAAGACTTAAAACATTGACTGAGAGATAGTAAAGACTATTTCCAGCAGCTATTAGCAATTGAATCAACATCTTTGGAATACTATACTCTTAGAGCTAATTTAAATGTCATGAATTTTTATGAGGAATTATTTTGAATAATATAAAAATGTTTTTGTAGAGTTAGTCATTGCTTCCTTTCCTACTCAAAAAACAATCTATTTTTCATCTTACTTTCACTTCATACTCATAATTCAGCAGATAGATTACTCTATATATGCCAAATTATTCCCACTTTGCATCCAACACGTGACATACACCAGAGCAACCAAAATGTACTTTAATACAGAACACCTTCTACTAGGGAATGCTTCCAACTGCAGTAATACAAATAATAAAAGTAATAATATATTATTATATATTATTGTTCCAATTATGGAACAACATTTGTCCAAAGTAAAGTAGTTTTGAACTGAAAAAAGTGCTTTGAGTTTATTGTCATATTTTTTCTATTGAAACACTTAATGTTGTCTCTTTTAAAGCATGCTAATGTAATATACAGAATTAAATGAGCTTGGGTGTGTTTCTGGCATAGCATAGGATGTAAAAACAGTTGTTGTGTTCAGTGAGTGCTTTGCACCTTTTTCTAAAATTCACCGAGGTCACTTAACGAAAAGTAGTTTTTGGAAGTAAAAAATATAAATCATTTTGAAGACTCTTCTAATGATCATATTGAAGAAAAATTTAACTCCAAAGAATAGCAACAGACTCTTATTAATGAGCTTATTCCATCTAATTCAACACTTACTGCTTCTGGTTTTTGCACTCTTAAAGACCACAGGTGTGTCTGACACTTTAACAACATGTGGATTGTTCCTGACTGTTTGTCTAATAAAAAGGAGCTTTAGGCCAGCTTTTCCTGAAAGAAAAAGATTTAAGCAAATAGTGTAGATAGCTGAGGGCCTCATTACTCTCATGCCACCCGAGAAATACAATGTAAGAATTAGCTTTTTCTAAATACCTTGTGATCTTTGACCTGAAAGAGGGGTGCCATTGACTAGGTGTAATTTGTTAACATGTGCACTAAGGTCCCTGGGTTGGTTTGGTTTGACAATTTTTAGGTATACTTCACTGTAATACTTCTTCAGGTGCTTTCCATATAATATATTTCAGCCCAACCATGATACATATTCTCTAGCAGGTAAGCAAAGAGCATTTCTAATGTCAGACCCATAGATAAGCCTGCACTGCATGCTTTTAATTGAAATCTTAACTTATTTTCCCAGTGGCTGATGATCATCAGAGTGAGCTGTCAATTCTAAATGTTAAGGGACAACCTAGTACTAAAGGTCAATTATTTCAGCACAAATCAATTAAAGTAATTAGATGGAGTGAAATCCTTATTTATATCTCCTCCTTCCTACAATGATATGCATATCAGCGTTAGGGGAAAAAATAATAGATCAATCCACAGCAAAGAAATTTGTTACTATTTTAGTATAAAATGTAAATATAAAATATAAAATAACTTGACTGATTTATTAATACCATCATCAAGCAATCAAAATCCTAATAAATGATTAAGCAATCAATCAATCAATTAGCAAAGGAAACAATGCAATGTAAGTTTTTATGTTCCCTATGATACACGTCCTTACATATTATCCCAATTTGATGTGTGTATGTGTCCATTGGAAACACAGTCCTTCATCACCTTTAAAACATCCATCTCCGGGTTAAAAGCTTTTTTTATTTTGAGGCAGATAATATATTCTTCCCTACCCTTGGCTCCTCCTGCAGTTCTTTGTGGTTTGCTTTAAGGTTTGCTAAATATTTTACAGTGTATTCTCTACCCTGGCTTGCATCTTTGAGACCTTTGTGTGGCTCAGTCTTCCCTGAGGAATCCTGTGACGCAATATCTGAATGTACTGTAAGTGTAAACAACTATTGCTAGCAATTAAACAACTCTTACCCACATAGAGTGAAATTCATACCTGTGCTCTGGACAAATGCTCTTGCAAAGCATTTCTTAAGTTTTTTTTTTTATATTTAAAGTGGCACCAAAATCTACAGATTGTTAAGGAGGTAATATTTTATGTCTACTGTTTTTAAACAGTAGACTGTTTTTAAAATAAATAAAGATAGCAAATAAAAATTTAAAAATCCCCACCCTATTATGACGGACATTTTTCCACCATCCTCCTGCATGGAAACAGCAGTGCTATGCAAATGCACATGCCAAAACTTATCTTCTTGTCTGAGATGTACCAACAGAGATGAAAGTCATAAACCCTTCAGAACATCTAAAACTGTTCCAGGATTTTCAATGAAATAGAGTGCACTGCAGAGGGATTTGTATTCTCATAAGGTAAATCCATAACACAGGCACATCTACACACTATGAACATCCCACAGTCTCTTTATGTGATGCTTAATTCTTCTCTTCTTTTTTCATACGGGTTGGTTTTAACCACAGGATCTGCTGCCTGCTTGTGTGCATTTCCAACTGGAAGCCTGTCCTGTCGGTGACCTTGGTGTCCTCAATGAAGAGTTTGCAAAATCAAAGGAAAGCCATCAAAAGGATGCAGCCACTGAGGCACAGTAGCAGCTCCTTGAAGGACACAGACTTGAGCTGTTCACACAGTCCATTACAATGCAGAAAAAGAGAGGTTGTACAGACGATCTCCAACAAAGTATGAATTGTTTCAAAATAGTAATAGGAGCACTAATTTAATTTCGAAATGCAACTATTTTGTCAAACAGAAAAAGTGATAAATGCAGTTTAATAATTAGCTAGCTGTTAGTTTCCTAAACTTTAGAAATGAAGACTTGTTTTCAAGTTCAGCAACAGGTTTTATGGATGTGGGGCTATTTGTAATATTGTTTCCTTTTCAACTACTTTTAGAACCTGAAGGTTCTAAAAAATGTCTATAACATATAAATGTCAATAACATATAGGTGCCATATATATTTATGGTAATTTGTAATTTTTGTTCCTATATATACATATCATAAAAACTTAGCATATTTGAGCAAACTGGACAAGGTATTATATAAATTTCTAGTGACTAAGAATAATGGTTAACACACAAGAAGTAAAACGTGTCACATGTAAAAAGTTGGCAGATTATAACTGCTTTACATATCATACATACAAGTAAACGTATTTTGGGAAGCCTCAAAATTTTATTCTAAAGGGTGTTTGAAGGAGAATGGAGGTCTGCATTCTCAAATGAAGAGCCACATTCAAAATGATATGACAACATCATAATGCAGCCCAAGGAAATGCCCTGTAACACCATTCCATCCAGCAGTGGGCAGCCACACACCTCGCTGTAGACTAATCAAGGACTTATTACAACTCCCAAGAAATTTTCATGAGTTCCTCGTCTCATGTTTCAATACAGTCATCCTGAGGAATTAAAATTAGGAATTAAAAATAAGAAATATAAATATCTTACATGATATTGATGAAATTGGAACAAAGGTATGTTTTCTTATGCAACAAAAGGTCTAAAAATAAAATTAACCCAGTAAACAACAGTATTATAAGTTTTCATGCAGAATTTTAATAAAACCTATAAATGCATTAGAAAAAGCTGTGTGAAAAACAAATCATCTATAAGTATTGGCACTGTAGCAGATGTAATTTTACTGCAGTTGGGCGAGCACTGAATCAGCCTGACAGACACACTTGGTCCCTATATGTACATAAAGTGATAAAGCAATGACAATTCAAAATACAGCAGAAAAAAATCAGCACGGTTGATTTCAGAAGTTTCCACAGAGGACTTTTCTAAAGCAATCAGAATTACATTTCAAAGTAGCATTATTTTGTCAAAGACTTACAGGAGTACACATGGGCAACAGTAAGAAAAGGCTTATAATGTCTTGAATTGTTTTGGATTTATAGCTGATTTCCATTTCAAAAATAGTTTCAAATATATATACATGGAATATAGCTGGAATTTTTAAATAAAAAAGATTTTGAAATCAATCAAGGTTGACTAAAATGTAGATATCTTTCCAAGAGAATTTATAATAGTTCTTTCCACTACAACCTAATTTACTGCTGTCATATAAGTAAATTTTTAAGTATGAATAACACTGAACTGAAAGATTTATTCTAAATCATCTATTTGGTATATGGAACTTTTCTGTGTCTGTTTTGAAGCCTGAGGTTATAGCTTTCATTTCAAAATCCTCTCCATAAAGAAAAGATAGTGAATCAGTAAGCCTTGTCATTTCAAGGGAATTTGCATTCTGAGGGTTTTATGTTCCCATCAACGGTTTTACATACCTAAACAACAATGAATGTCAATCATCATAGGGAAAAATCTCTGCTTACCTGAAATTTCTCTTACTTTGAAATAATAAAGTCTAGAGAACTGTTATTCTGGGACGATTCAGCTAGTGTAGCACAGAGTCAGGCAAGACCTATCAGTCACAAGTAGGGAGGGAATATTTTGGGACACATTTTCAGGCACTTGATTTCTAGAGCCAAAGTATTTCTACCCAGTTTTGACGCAAAGTAGCTTGAGGGGAGAAAGTTACAATAACTTCTAATGAAGCATAAGGGAAATTCAACTGTGCAATAACATAATAAAATCTTTCTTAGCTTAGTGCCAATCTCTATTTATCTCCAAAGCAGGTTGAATTTGTGGACCTAATTACTCAAGAAAGTCAACTTCATGTAACTTTCTTTTATTTGTTTTCAAACCGGAGTCCACAGGCCTGCAGCGATAGAACCTCCACCACAGTGTACACACGGGTCACCTAGGGCATAATTCTTACACCTTGGTCTCCCTAATTTCAGCAAGAAAAACCTATATTTCTGGTAAGTTCTTCTTACATGCAGGTAATTTAGAATTTGTGTTGTCTGCTAAGCAGACAGATTTCTGTTTTGGGACCTTTGAACATTTACACAGCTCACAGGTAAATTTCAGAATTGTCACCATCACCCTGTGCATTCAGTTTCAAAATTTTTCAAAATCCCTTAGAAAAAAGTCTTGACTCAGAGGTCAAGCAATGTTTTAAATTACTAAGTTGGCTGACATCAGACATACAGACAGTTCCTAGACATACTTTAAAAATTTTATTCTTGTCTGAAAAAGGTTTACATTTTTGACAGTTACTGTTTCAATATTTGATTCTTAAACTGTACTTGAGTTGCTGGCCCTCCTGTCCTACAGGAAAATACCATAAAGGCACATCTGGAAGGATAAAAATATATATTTTTCTTCGGGTCTTTTAAATGAGTTTTCCATCCCTTGTGTATGCATGGGTAGAACTAGGTCCTAAGGATTATCTTCCTAAGGCCTTCCATGAGGACGAACAAAAAACGCTTTGATATTTTATTATGAATTTGTTTGCATTTTTGTGATCTCCTCTGGAGGGAGGAAATTTAAGCAGAGAAATTTTAGAGCATGCTACTGGCTCTCTCATTTTTCCCAAGCCTGAACCTTTTTGCTTCCTTTCTTCCAATTTAACACCTTTGAGAAGCTCTCTGAAAGAAAACGAAAGCTTTTATTCTTGCTGCTGTATGGGATCTGTGTGGGTCAGATATTTCTATGCCTGTGTTTTTTTAGCTGTCAACATAGAATGGAAATTGAATTTCTGAAAGCTTTGGTAGGTGGCAGCAGGGAAGGGCTGTTCCTTTCAAATGTCTTTTGAGAGCAACTGATGCTGGATTTCTTCATTCTTCATTCTTTGTCTTCTGTCAGCGAACTTCTGGGATGCAGAAAGTGAGAATAAACTTTGTGATCTGATCCTGTGGGCAGCAGAATCAAAGAGGTTCATTCATTTCTTGTGCTGTTTAACGAGATTTGTATTTATCCAACTGTTTCAATCTCCATTATTTCTTCAAAGTGAGAAGGCCCTCAAAAACTGAAAGTTCTTCTTCACTCTGCCTAAGCTCAGAGACTTGAAAATACAACTTTTTAAAATGGGAGAGTTGTGTTTATGCCCATTATTAGCCTGTGGAACCATATATGAAGGCAAATCTCTGCAGGATTTTAAACTCTGATATTACTTTCATTTTTTTTATCCTCTCACATTTCCCTTAGATGACTGACACCAAACAGCATTGGAACCAAGAAAAGAAAGAGAATAAATAAATACAGGAGAGAAACTGTCAAATTTTAGGTTATGGAAGATGCATAGACGTAAGAGGAAAATGAAAGTGGCTCAGTTATGTCTCTCCCCTCTGCAATTCACAATCACTTTATTCCTGCCAACAGAGTAGAGCAAAAGGAAATATTGAAAGCATGAAGAGAATCAGAAAATCTGATATAGTGAAAGCAGAGAAGTAAAAAGAATCACAGTATATTGATGATAGTTGCAATAAAGATTAAAATCTGTCTGGTTACATTTGTAACTTTCCTATAATTGGCAACAACGGAAACAGGAACAAAATACACAGTTAACAGCATAGTATCCCTAGAGTTAATAAAAAATTATATGAAAAGATTGCACCCAGATCATGAATAGAAGTGAGTTAAATAATTCTAAAAAGTATCAAAATTATACATCAGCAGATATACTGTATGGTACTTGGCCAAAACACCTGCTTTTTTTGTAGAATCAGATATGGCCATTAGGTTATTGATGAGCACTCACTAACACAGCAAAAAATAAATATCAGCTGCTGCTATTACTTTAACCTCTAAAAATACATGGTTCAGACTAAAAAAATAACACCAGCTCTCTTGTGGTTTGTAATTTAAAACATTATTTGACCTTTGAGGAAGACCTTTTTCTAAGGGAGTTTGCAAAATTTTGAAATCTGAATACACAGGGTGATGGTGACAATTCTGAAATTTACCTGTGAGCTGTGTAAATGTTCAAAGGTCCCAAAACAGAAATCTCTGTTTGGAAGACAACACCAATTTTTTCCGTATAGAGATTGCAGAAGAAAAGAAAGGTCTCTTGCTTGTATACACTGCTATACTTGTAGTAAGATTTTCCACCACCTTTTCTTTGAAAAAGTACTTTGCAAAGATTTCTGCACCAGGTTATTATTAGTTACACTTAGGTAGCTGAGCTTACATCCACCACATGGCTACTGAGTTGATTGAGAGCACAAATGCCCAACAATGATCTTTACTTCTGTAGATCTTACAAAAGCCCCCTCTGCTCTTCTTACTACTTCTTTGCTATCTCCTTTCTCCACACCAAAACCCTACTAGTAAAATCCTGAGGCAGAAGCACTGGAAATAGGTGATCTTTAAAAGTGCTTCTCAACAAAAAACATCTCAGATTCTAGAAAGAGAAGATGGTCAAAGATTCAAAGATTTCTGATTAGATGGGCAAATCCCAAAGAAGAATCATGCATGACACTATTGACTAACTCAGAGTTCCAGAACAACCAAGCATCAGTGCTAATTTTGCTTGAGATTTTGGTATATTCATTAGTGGGCTCTAGAGAATACACTGATAGCAGACAAAAATTGAGGGCCAGGATGACACAGAGGGAATTTATGGAAAGCTGTGCAATTTTTATAGGACATATGGAGGCATCATTAATTTCTGAAACAGCCTGTTGATATCTCTTCGGGTATGCATGGGCTAAAGGGAAAACTTGCTGCTAAAAGGGTAGTAGAAATAATTCTTTGGGATTTTTTTTTTCTTTCTTTTTTTTTTCACATTGTTCAAATGCAATCAGAGATTATCTTCCACAGTTAGGCTGTAGGTCTTCAATTCTATCTGTTGCAATCCAGATTTCTCATGATTTAGTAAACTCTGGGTTTGCCAATAATACCAATGCTCATGATGAATAACAACCCAATAGATCACAGGACATGTTTTTTCATTTCCTCGGGACTGTTCCTGCATGTCAGGTTTTGAATGCCTACAAACCTGCTTTATGAACTTGCTGTGGCAATAAAGGTCGAACTTGGAATAGATAAAATGAAAAAAAAAAATAGTTTGAAGTAAATAAATCTGAAAACTCTCCCTTTCATGATATGAATTGTAGCAGGGCTGTCATCATGTAAGGAGGTGTTCGTAAAAACCTAAGGTCAAATTTTCTGTAGAAAGTGTTCTTAAGGATATAACAGTTTCCATCTAGAAGGAAAAAAATGTCCTTTTGTATCATACTGCTCATATTTCCACCTACTGTTCACCTGTTTTTTCTGGAGCTTTTAAATAATTTTCTTTAAAGTATTACTTTATTAGAAAATACCTTTTTATCAAAGTGAAAAAAAAAATGCAATAACTTATCAATTGGGAAGTTTTTTTCTGAAATAAGTTCTTAAATACTGATATAATCAGAATGAAAATCATCCTAGAATGCCCAGAATCTTAGCTTTATCTGGCATTCACATAATACATGAGAGATACGTGTTCATGCCCCTGTTTTTTTCAATTTTTAGCTCAGTATTTACTACAGCATAAAAGAAAGACTGATTCTAGAATTCAAAAAAGAGAGCATTCCCTTGTACTGTAAAAATCATAGGTTAAAGGCCCTGTTCATATTAGTATTTTGTTATTTACAGAGGCGGAAGAGGTAATGGGAACATCTAGACTCCTGAGAGTCCACTTATAATATATTCTGGTGTTTACTAAGCTCCTCTGTGGTAGGAAAGATTGAGGTTCAAGCTTTGGAAAAACATACACTGACTCTAATCAACAAATACTCAATATAAATTTTAAACATTAAGTTTCTGAATTATTATCATGGTGGACTTACTGCTTGGTTTTCACCTTAGACTGCTTTTAGCAGACAGAAACAGGTACCTCATCTTAATCCTAAAATGTATAAGAAATGCTTAAATCTATTCTTTCCCAAATGAGGACCTATAAAAACATTTACTACACTCAGACACATACTTGATGAAAAGATCAAAATAATCATATCTCAAACAATTACTGTGCATGTTAATACAAAAATCCATGTTGTAGGATTATATGTATGGTAGTAGAGTATGTTAAATCCAGTGAGTACCAATTAAGTGTTTACCCAAACTTACCTTCTTTTTGGAAAAGTGGCTTCCACCTTGTGGGAGTGATGTGTATGTGCTCGGGCTATCTAAAACTCTTCAGAGCTTTCCAAATATAGAAAATTTTTTCTGCCTGAAGGTCATGTAAGAGGCTGCTGGGTTATGGCCCTGCTCTGCAGGAGTCTGATTCATGTCAGTGTATTTCTGAGTCTCATGGGCTCATAAGATTCTCTGCACAGCAAAGAGGAATCTCCAGCCACCAAGGACTAGAAAGTTTTCACACCCATAAAGATAAGCTGAAGAAATCTAAAACGTGTTGTCTTCAAGGAACAATTTTAAAACTTTAGTTAGGTACTAGTGGTATTTTATTTTTGCTACATAAATAAATGAAAATATAATGTAAATAAGCAAACACTTATCTGACATAAAGAACACTACTGACTATATCTTCCTAAATTTTCATCTTATATACATATGTAAGTAAAATAAATATATGGTTTTGTGATATAATGACAGTGTAAGGGCATGTACATTTTAGCACCTAACTACTAGCTGCATAAAGACAAGAAAGCACCCTCTAGTAACTGCAAAAATCTACAGTTTATGAAGAGCTTTTTGTACTTTTTCTTCTCCAGCTCACTCTATAAAACAGTATTTTGCTCAATGTCTCAGATAATGTTTATTTCCCAATTAAACACTACTTATTATTCCATATGCCCATACAATGTAATTTTCATATTGTAGATGCACTTGTCTCCAATGTTTTTAATCAACCAATTTCAAAACAAGCAGAAACACCTCCACAAAAATGAAGATTGGTTATGTGTATTTTTGAGCACAATTGGAAAAAAGAAAGGAAGCAATTTACTTCTCAAAGCTTCCAAAATCACAACCAGAGGCACCTTATGACTCATTCACCTCTGCAGTATAAAGTCAAACAAATAGTACTGAAGTCATTGCAGACTATTTTAACTGTCATAAGTAGACAAACTACTCAGAAAACTTTCTGAGAGATCCATTGCATAGTAGCCTTTTTTCCCTAATACAATTATGAGAGCTTGATGCCACACGCAGAATTAACAAAAATTACATTTCTTTTGCTGTATGTGTAAGAGTTTTGAAGCTTTAATATGTCATTTGCTTGATAAAATATTAGATTTCATGACACTATTGAAACAATGAAATACATCCAACTTTTTCAAATAGGTTCCAATTTCTCATCCAAAGGACAGAAATTGACCTTTCACTAGCAAGCGATAATCCCACTGTGTAAACTGAAAATAGGCTTTGTAATTAGAAGACCAAGTCATAGTGTTTGCAGATGCAAATGCAAATCCTTTCTTAAGTCAGTGAAACAAAGCCTGGTTGTCCCTGAATGTTCTTTGATATAGCTCTTTAGGTGAACTCTACCTTCTGTTATTCAAAAGGACACCAGTCTTCAGTCAGTTTACTGCTTTATAATCTCGTAGTATCTTTGTATCTGCTGCACAGATCCAGACACATAGTCATTTTCTGCCCTCTTTAGGGGTCCTCCTACACTGAAATGATCCTTCTAATGTCAGCTGAATTAGTATTACACTAATTTTTCCCACTAACTCTAATCTTACACTAGGCAAACCAGAGTTGCTTCAGAATAAAATTTTGTAATATGCTTCATTTTAAAGTCACATTCATATTTAAAAACAGGGTTTTCTTAAAAAAAGACTATCCTAGGCAGATGACTTATTATTTTATAGATACAAATCATAAGGCACTAACTAAATAGAAAAATGCATGATGGGGTAAATATTTTATGGGTATATAGAGAGAATAATCCATTGCACCCAGTAACATTTATTTACACTTAGGGAAAATGTATTTCTTCTAGCTTTTGTGACTTTCAATAATTTCATTTTGTAATTTTTTTTCTCTCTTTTAGGACTAGTATTGACAAGGGACGACTACAGACCAGCAGCTGTTTGCTGCTGTAAGGGGGGAAATTTGTGTGGCCAAAGTGCAACTAGAGTTGAAGTTGGCCAGTACTGTGGGGGACAGTCTAACTAGCCTCTCTGAGAAATGAGAATAATTCTGCTAAGAGTTCATACAATATCGCAGAACAAACTGAGGAGAAGTCAAATACAGTGAACAGTCTGAACACTTGTTCATCTCAACCAGCTCTTCTGGTGACACTGAAATGTGAATTTCTGTATTGTATTTCTTGCTAAAAGAGGAAGGGAAGGAGGCAATATAAACCCCTGCTTTTGCATGCCAGCTCATAATACAACACTGTTGACCATTGGTAGGGTTATGTCATGCTTCATTTTCAGGTCATGATTCAGGTGGTCTGTCTCCACGTTAGAAATTTTTTATCTTTTTAAAGAATTTCCTTCATATAAGAATATTCTGTAACATTTCTGAAAAATGCAATGAAAAATCACATTTCGAAAGTGCTGAATGGAGATTTGTGTCTGAAGCAGAACTTGATGACAGCTGAGCAGCATAAGCCCGGTCTAATGTCAAAATGTTAGGGCAGGAGGAAAAAGATGTATTGATTCTTTATCTAGGTATAGACTTCTGTATTGGAAACATCACAAAGAGATGGGCAGCCTCACAGAGAGGTTTTATCAGCCCTGAAAGGATATTCCTCATGTAAATTTGACAAAAGACTGACACTTCAGAGCAGAAAGTTTCCATAAAATAAAATATTTCATAACTATTTTCAGAGCACTGATTATGTCAAAAAGCATATTTTGGCTTGGCAGGCAAGTAAAGGGATATGGAAGTTTAAAATATCATGATTTTAAAATGATTACATCTGTTCAACAGGTGATAGTTTCCTCATTGATAGTTAAAACTGATTAGTGGTTATTTTAAAAAGAAAAATAATCTGCTACTAATCCATCAAGATGTTTTGAGCATCTGTATTCTATTTGCAATTTTCTGTATGTAATAACATTTTTATAAATTTGGCAGTTAAAAAAAAAAAAGAAAAAGGGGGAAGAGTTTTAAACTGAAAATTAGCTATTAGGAAGAAATTCTTCACTGTGAGTTTTGTGAGACTCTGGAATAGGTCACCCAGAGGAGTTGTGGTGGCCTCATCCCTGGAAATGTTCAAGGCTGGATTGGATGGAGTTCTGATCAAACCAGTCTATCAGAAGGTGTCCAGGCAGGAGTGCTGGAATTAGCAACCCAAACTGTTCTATAATTCTATGAAACTGCGTGCAAGCAGACTGGATGTTCAACACTGCAGAGCTATGTTTCTCTTTCACGTTAAATTCTGATTTTTTATGCAGGCAAAGTTCCAAACTATAATTTACTTCAAATAAAGATATGTTATTCTTTAATAACTTCACTAGATTATTGTCTTTTTACTGTTCAAAGCCTGTGTTCAAAACCTTGACTGAACATTTTGACTAAGAATCTGTAAAATAAATCTTATATAAGAGTGACATGCTTCATTAATTTGTAGTTTTTTCATGGGTCAATATTCCTGCACTAGGCTTACAAGGATTTTCCAGCAGTTAGAATAGAAAAGTTGGATTGGTCTTCATGGAACCTGCCTTTACTTAATGTCATATCTAACATCTAATATTATAGATAGGTATAGAAATTTACCCAAATCACTGCTAAACCTAATTTAGTGAAAGCAGAGAAATTCCAGTTGAAGATCAGATGGCAGATAAAGAACATGACCAGCAAAAGAAACAAAACTTGAGCTGTTCAGGTCAGTCCTAAAGCACAAGGGTCAAAGAAAAAAGGTTTGAGATATTTTTTGTCTGAACTCTGGCATGCTCTAAACAATCAGTCATACTATATGCTTGTGATTAGAAAAAAAAATGTTACTTTCATTCTTCAAAGTTCTATTTTTTTAGATTATAGCTTATTTTAGTATATTGTATTCAAAACAGATTTTAAAAACTTTCAATTTCTTTTCCACACAAATCTGCTCTGAAATAATTATGAGTAAGTATTTTGTAATCAGATTTCACTGAAAAATTTCACTGTCAGAAATTCCTGGTTATTAAAGGAAGGAGTGGCATACTGCACACCATCTGTAGTTAGTGTTCAGCAAAGGATTTCCTTGAACAATGCAACTTCTCTTTGGAATACCTCTGCAAACAAATATTATTTTCCTTAAGTCTATCTTACAGAGTTTTTATTCTTCAAATATGATTAAGTGAAGACAATTTTTCATGTTTGATCTTGGGATTGGGAAAGTTAAGTGAGATAATTTATCTGGGCCTGATCACATCCATGCATATTTCTTTTCCTTGCCTAGATTCATAAGCTGGTGATTTCAGAATTTTGACTGTGCTGTATACAGCTTGAATTCTGCTTTTTGGACTATTCAGCACAGTAGGATTTTGAATGTTCCCAGGGCCAAGTTTGCAGGATAGTAGTAGTCAGGCACTTAACTGTTCACCAGATATGTGCAGCAAAAGACAGTGCTACTGCAGCCTGTGAATATCCACAATATTTTGGAAATCACACAAAACTAATTCTTTTCATTACGAACATAATTAACACTAAGCCAATGAAAAAACAGAAATCAATATGGTTCCTTCTTGCATGTAGGTAAAACCTTACAAAATTATATCATATATTTTTCTTAGAAGAAGAAATAATTATAGAAATTATAATTATATATTTATCTTCTTAGCCAAAGGAGCAGGCCTGAGCCATGATTTTACTTTCTTGCAATTAAGTGCCTCTCCTTTGCACCAGCCTGGGCAATCTGGGTCACTTTTCTTCATACACCTTCCATTGCAGTGAGAAGGAAATATCTGACAAAACTTATGACAAAAGTACAGAGGAGAAAACAAGCAGTATTTGACCTCATATCTTTTTTTTTTTTTTTTTTCCTTTATTAAATGTTTGCAGGCTTTTTTGGANAGCACTGATTATGTCAAAAAGCATATTTTGGCTTGGCAGGCAAGTAAAGGGATATGGAAGTTTAAAATATCATGATTTTAAAATGATTACATCTGTTCAACAGGTGATAGTTTCCTCATTGATAGTTAAAACTGATTAGTGGTTATTTTAAAAAGAAAAATAATCTGCTACTAATCCATCAAGATGTTTTGAGCATCTGTATTCTATTTGCAATTTTCTGTATGTAATAACATTTTTATAAATTTGGCAGTTAAAAAAAAAAAAGAAAAAGGGGGAAGAGTTTTAAACTGAAAATTAGCTATTAGGAAGAAATTCTTCACTGTGAGTTTTGTGAGACTCTGGAATAGGTCACCCAGAGGAGTTGTGGTGGCCTCATCCCTGGAAATGTTCAAGGCTGGATTGGATGGAGTTCTGATCAAACCAGTCTATCAGAAGGTGTCCAGGCAGGAGTGCTGGAATTAGCAACCCAAACTGTTCTATAATTCTATGAAACTGCGTGCAAGCAGACTGGATGTTCAACACTGCAGAGCTATGTTTCTCTTTCACGTTAAATTCTGATTTTTTATGCAGGCAAAGTTCCAAACTATAATTTACTTCAAATAAAGATATGTTATTCTTTAATAACTTCACTAGATTATTGTCTTTTTACTGTTCAAAGCCTGTGTTCAAAACCTTGACTGAACATTTTGACTAAGAATCTGTAAAATAAATCTTATATAAGAGTGACATGCTTCATTAATTTGTAGTTTTTTCATGGGTCAATATTCCTGCACTAGGCTTACAAGGATTTTCCAGCAGTTAGAATAGAAAAGTTGGATTGGTCTTCATGGAACCTGCCTTTACTTAATGTCATATCTAACATCTAATATTATAGATAGGTATAGAAATTTACCCAAATCACTGCTAAACCTAATTTAGTGAAAGCAGAGAAATTCCAGTTGAAGATCAGATGGCAGATAAAGAACATGACCAGCAAAAGAAACAAAACTTGAGCTGTTCAGGTCAGTCCTAAAGCACAAGGGTCAAAGAAAAAAGGTTTGAGATATTTTTTGTCTGAACTCTGGCATGCTCTAAACAATCAGTCATACTATATGCTTGTGATTAGAAAAAAAAATGTTACTTTCATTCTTCAAAGTTCTATTTTTTTAGATTATAGCTTATTTTAGTATATTGTATTCAAAACAGATTTTAAAAACTTTCAATTTCTTTTCCACACAAATCTGCTCTGAAATAATTATGAGTAAGTATTTTGTAATCAGATTTCACTGAAAAATTTCACTGTCAGAAATTCCTGGTTATTAAAGGAAGGAGTGGCATACTGCACACCATCTGTAGTTAGTGTTCAGCAAAGGATTTCCTTGAACAATGCAACTTCTCTTTGGAATACCTCTGCAAACAAATATTATTTTCCTTAAGTCTATCTTACAGAGTTTTTATTCTTCAAATATGATTAAGTGAAGACAATTTTTCATGTTTGATCTTGGGATTGGGAAAGTTAAGTGAGATAATTTATCTGGGCCTGATCACATCCATGCATATTTCTTTTCCTTGCCTAGATTCATAAGCTGGTGATTTCAGAATTTTGACTGTGCTGTATACAGCTTGAATTCTGCTTTTTGGACTATTCAGCACAGTAGGATTTTGAATGTTCCCAGGGCCAAGTTTGCAGGATAGTAGTAGTCAGGCACTTAACTGTTCACCAGATATGTGCAGCAAAAGACAGTGCTACTGCAGCCTGTGAATATCCACAATATTTTGGAAATCACACAAAACTAATTCTTTTCATTACGAACATAATTAACACTAAGCCAATGAAAAAACAGAAATCAATATGGTTCCTTCTTGCATATAGGTAAAACCTTACAAAATTATATCATATATTTTTCTTAAAAGAAGAAATAATTATAGAAATTATAATTATATATTTATCTTCTTCGCCAAAGGAGCAGGCCTGAGCCAT
>WBMY01016578.1:183916-315741 GCA_013397315.1 Donacobius atricapilla
TTCAAGTACTACATATTGAATCATGCCATGTTTTAAAAAAACCAGAAAGTTCTTTTTGAAGAAACCACAAAAGTCATTACCATTATATTTGCACTGAAAACTTTGAGTAAATTTTGTGTTATGAGCTACGCAAAAAGTGCATCTGAGCTTGTGCAAAAGTATTTATAAAATAGCTGTTCTTTACTATTATTTTATTATGATTGAAACCTAAAGATCCATGACCATTCTCAGAAATTCAGTGCTTTGTGAGAAGCTTATTGATTACTTTTATTTGTGAATTATGCAATATATAGTGAAAAATTGGTGTTCTAAAGTCTAGAACATTTCATTAAATCTCTAACTGTGTAAAATAAGTGGGCTTGCTGTGTGATTCAGTGATGAATGCTGTAGAAAGTTGTGGAGGAATGAAGTTTAGAAAGTGTATTTCCAGAGACACATGATCTTCAAAAGATCTCTCCGCAAGTAACCAATCTGTATTTAAAGTTCTAATTAAAAAAAATGGAGAAAAGAAGTGAAAATGTAATAAAAATTGAGCTCATACAGGAAACAAGATCCAACTCTATTACTTCATGCATTTTTTCTGTCACTACCAATTGTAAAACAAAAGCAGCAATTTTTTACACTAGAGGAAGCAGCTACATATTTAAGACACATAAATAACATTACACTGACTACAACTGTGATTAAATATTTATTGAGATGCCTATTACCAGTACTTATGGGCATCAATAAACTGCTGTCTTAAATTTTATTCAGTCAACAAATATTCTTCTATATTTGATTAATTTTAAATGTGTGTATACTAGGTGCTGATGTTTTTGAAATTACCCTTATAGCTGGCCTTCAATTTTTCAATATAAGTTTTTATTGAATAATGAAGTAGTTTATTGAATAATTCAAGTATATAAGTCGTATTAAATTAGCATCACTATGTGCTGCACTTTCTTAATCTTATGCGTGAAATAATGTTCCTGGTTTACAAAGACAAAGTAATGGACTGCTTAATAAAATAAATAAAAATAATAATAAAAATAAGTTTCTCTCCAAATATACTGATTTCTTACCTAAGTATGCACCTCTTTTTCCTCAGACTCTAGACATTGGACAAGACACATAAAACTTGACTAATTTTAGAGATGAAGCAGCACAAATGGTCTTCAAAATATTAATGAACTTCTTGTTATTGAATATGTGAAAATCCAAGGACCTTAAGGAGGGTAGAGGTCACTGTGAGTGACAAATATCCACACTTTTAGTGACTTTTGATTTAACAGCTTGAGAAAGGAACAAAACCAAAACAACCAGGGAAGACATAACTCAGCCCTACTACTAAGAAACAAGACTTGTTTCAAAGTTTCTAATATTAGTCACACCACATTGTCTTTCTGCTTTAGTTTTCAATTTTTGGGTGGAAAGATGCCAGCTCAGTTTTACTAAACTATTTTTGTATGGATAAGAGACAGCATAAAAGACTGCAAACTCATTTACTGGAGGAATTAAAAAAGGAAAATACAACAACTTTCAGAGTGGTATTGAAATTTTCTTTAAAATTAGCTACTACTACTACAACAAAGATTTTCTTAGCTTCGCCTTCTAGAAATGTTCATGCTTCTTTTTCAATTTTCAGCACCAATGGTTTTTGTAAAAAAGTGTTTAAACCCACTCTAAGATCAGCATTGAATGATGAAATAATGACTAACTTCTATGGCTAATTCCAGTTACAGGAAAATCCATTAGTCTCTCTCTGCATCAGATTCATCTTTTGCAATATTGGGATAATATTGAAATTTTTCACCAGAAAAACTGTTAAACTCCATTAGTCTCCAAGGAAAAACAAATAAATATATCTTCAATACTGAGAATAAATGTATGTTTAATCTTCATGACAAATATCACAAAAAGGCCCGTGTAGTGTGCTTTGGGCTCTGATGAGACCAGTTTAAACACTGAGTCTTAATTTCAACCATAAACCCAGAAGTTTTTAAAGGCCAATTTTTCCTTTTTTACCTTCACAAGTCCTTACATTAAACTGACAGATCACAGTAAATAAGATTGCTAAGGGTGTCATTTATATCACAGGTAGGAGCTATTCTATGTGGTTTTTGACCCACTGTGTACATTCCCTAGATATCAAGGAGTTGCAGTGGGTTTTGTAGAAGTATACTGCTTTCACCCCATCAGTGTAAAAACCTGATCAGCAAAATTATTATAAGCCCTAGAATTACTTACAGCCTATGGGAATAGTCTGGCCTCATCCCACTGTGGGATGTTTTCCTCTCTCAAAGAAATGGTAGAACTTTGGTCCATCAAAGTATAGTACAGCTCAGCCATCTGTCCCTGCAGTGCTGAGTTTGGGGGCTCAAGTAGGAAAATTAAAATTAAAATCTTGTGAGTTCAAGGGATAATGATTTACAGCCTTAGACTTTCTGGAGCAGGTGTGCAGCCTGCTGTTGAAGTTAATTACCAACCATTATCAGTGAAGCTGGCATATTGCCACTTTTCTAAAAGTAATTTTTTCTTCCAGGGTAGACTGAAAATACTCTTCACTTTAGTCTTTCCCCCATTTATGTTTCCCAGATTTCACCTTAAAAATAATCATCTTCAAATAATAATAAACTGTAGCTAATTACCAGTTATAAAACACTAAAAACCACCAAATAGGGAAAAATAATCCCAGTATCTCACACCTTAATTCATATACTTCTGCTGGTAAACTGAGTGGATAACAGGAATATTTGATTCAGATAATTTTACTTGTGAAGTCTGTTAATAATTTTGGGAAGGGATGATAAATTAAATGCTAGCAAATCAAACTATAGACTTAGCCTTTTGTTGCAGGTTTTGTTTACTGAGACAGTCTAACTAGCTGGCACGCAAAGTTTGAGCAGAAATATGATGTGTCTAAATCAGAAATGTGTTATCATACAATGCACATTGGATTTACTATGGAGAATGGCAGATCAGGTACTGGCAAATTTTGTTTCACTTCTATAATTACCCGCAAAATATACAAAATTCTCATATTTCGCCTTACAAAACCTTTAGGGTGGAAATAGGAAAAAAGTCACAGAGGCATAGTTACAGCACAAGAATTTCTTACAGTAAGGGTTAGAAAGTTGTTGGTTAGAAAATAGATGGTTAAAATTAAATGATCAACTGAAAAAATGTAATCATTAATTTCCATTTTTATTTTAAAACTATTAAAGAACTCCAAAAGGAGAAATTACTAACTTTTCTCCATTATGATTTTCTTTGATCAAAATTCTACCCTTAAAAGCACTTTCAGATCTCTGTTCACTTTTTGAGGGGACTGTAAATGCTACCTGCAATGTGGGAATTATAAGATAATTATCAGATAAGTGCTGAATTTTTAAAGCTACATTTCATGTATAACCATGAATACTCTGTAACATTAAAATATTAGAAACTCTTGAACTGACAACACATCATTCTTATAGTATAAAGGCAATAGGATGGGAATCACACAGTCAAGTGTAGGTGTCTACATCAAGCAAATGTCTCAGATATTTTATAGAGTGAAAGAAAATAAATACATCTGTGAAGAGCATAATTAATTTTCCCACTGAAGTGGATGATTCTATTCTTAAAGTTCTTTTCTTTCCCAAATTATGAGAATGACTCCTTCAGAAGTAGAAGCCTAAAGATAGCAAAATAAATTCCACATAATATATCTAAAATCAGAAGCAAAACATGAGGGGGTTTTTTGTGTGTATATTTTTGGTTTGGGTTGGTTTGGGGTTTTGTTTATTTGTTGGTGGGGGTTTTTTTGTTGGTGGTGTGTTTTTTTTTTTAATTTATTGTGCATTTAAGACTGTTTATCACATGATTTTTTAAAATACATTGAGTTTTTAATTCCTTATAAAATAGCATAATTACCTCTAATTTAATAAAGGATTTATGCCACTAATGTTTATGAGGTTCTAATTATATGCTTTTAGCCATGATAATAAAAGGAAGCTAGTTAAGAAGTTGCCTCTTCATTAAATTCAAAAATGCTTTAGTAGTATCCATCAGACCAGACCATTTTCAAGAAAAATATATTCTCACTTTTTTGATATTTCCAGAGAATATAGCATTCGGATGTTAAAATAAACCACTAAGAAGTAATGTAATGCCAATAATAACAGAAAAAAGAATAAAGAATAAAGAATAATATTGGGGTAATGTTAAAATACTTTTGATGAACTTTGTCTTCTTTTTAAAAGAAAAAGCAGAACATAGTGTGTAAGGCAAATTTTATTAAAGTCTATGGAACAGCAAGACTAATACATATTACATCATTTTGACAGGTCCTGTAACACCAAGAAAAATCTAAACAAAAAAATATTTAAAGATGGTCTGTGGGGATTCAGAAGTGTCTGTAGCATTACACTTCGAAAATGTAGTTCCTTAAAGCACAAAGCAGATCTTGCTTTTTTCCTCAGTACCAAATACATATGCCATGTAAAGTCATACTACTCTGTTTAATGTATACTTAATATACATAAACCCAAATAACTTATTTAATATTCATAGTTAAATGCAGAGTCTAAAGTTATATGGGAGTTGAGATCTTCATTAAGGTCATCCAATCAAGGACCTTTGCTTGGCAGATGGGGATAATTTATGAAGGTGTTAGCAACGAACAAGAGCAGTAGGAGACACAAACCTGACAGAAGCAGGATAATTGAGATGATACCAAGTCAGAACAAGTAAGTAAAACTATTTCTAATATAATGCTATAATGCTGTCAGTGAAGGTAAGAGCTCTCCTTCAGTTAACTGCTGAAGCTGCAATCCCTTCTAAGTACAGCCTTTGCAAAGCAGCTGCTGTGTATGCTTGCCCACAAGTGTGGTGTCCTGAGCGGAATCACAAGGTCACTTGCATCCTATTGGTGCAATTTTCTGCAGCAGCTTACTTTTCAAATATACAAAATTCAAAGATCAATTTAGGGATTAATATTGTTCTGAGTGTCAATGGTAACGTGGAGAGAAAAGACGTCAACTTTGTTCCACTTCTGTCAGCAGAAATGACAGAAGCCTGCTAAGCTGTAGTGCCGGAAGGATGATGTAGGGTGGAATGGAAATGGATGACACCTCTGTGTGTTTAGTTCTATTAAAGCTTGCTGAATTTAATTTTTTATTCATTTATATGTGTCCAAGACATTTAGGTCATATCAGGCTAAATACACACACAACTTTACATGCCTTCGTGTATTAAACTGAGTCACTCAATTCTGTGTCTGCAGGCTCTCTTATGCTGTTGGCATGCATAATTGCAAGACTAACACTTAAGTGTAATGGTGTTAGAGAGGAGTCAGCGGTTACAACTGCTTCACAAATAGCAAGGCAATATATCTTTTATTACAATTCTTACAAAAATCCATTTTATTTTTTGCCTTTTTTAATTAAGACTGTGCTAGTAATCCACTATTTGAACTCGTGTACCTTTACTTATTCAAAGTGAAGAAAAAATTGTCAGGTTTGGGGATTTTTTCTTTAATTCTCCACTGATGTATCTTGGTTGCAAAAGAGCTGCTGCTGCAGACCTGCAGGTTTGGGAGCAGCCCTCAGGTAACCATGAACCCTCCCTGAACCTTGGAAGCAAAAAGGACTGAAGCAGAATGGGCTGTAGTAAAAGGGGCAGAGCCAGGAGACCCAGGAAAGACTTTTCATCCAATACTTGGTGTTTGTAAGAATCCATCAAAACCAGCGTCTGTTTTGTACCATCCTCTATAAGAAAGATATTAACCAACTACGTGGATATCAGGACAGGAGCTGGAGCATTTGCCCTGTGAGGAGAGGCTGGGACAGTTGGGCTTGTACAGCCTGGAGCAGAGATGGCTTTGGGGGGACCCAACAGGAACACAAGTGCCTGTGGGAGGTTCTAAGGGATATGGAGCCTGTGCTTTTCACACAGGGTTGGGTGAGAGTGTGAAATGAAGTGGACACAGATCGATAAGACAGAAGTTCAGACTGGATAAAGAAAGTAATTTCTTCCCAGTGAGAAAGATTCAGCAGTGACACAGCTTGGACAGAACTCCTGTGGAACTACAGTCACTGAAGGTTGTAAAGATCTGACTAGATAAAATGTCCTGAGTAACCTGGTTTGCCCCTAGAGCTGCCCTGCTCTGAGCAGCTGGTTGGATGGGACACTTCCTGAGATCTGTCTCAGGATGTTTTAATGATGCCATGATCCTGTGAATCTTTGATGATATTTAACTCTCCTGTTTGCAGCACAAGTCATGCTTTTAAACCAAATCTGTGTTCTGCTCACATTCATTTACAGCCATTGATAACATTACACATGGGCATTTCTTAAGGAGTTATTCTAACCTTTATTTCAAATAATCAAGTTCTTATGGGTACTGGAGAAAATAATTACTCTATTTTGTATAGGGACTAGTGGGGATTTTTTTTTTTCTTAAATATGGTCTGATATTTCTTCTGATATTACCAAGATATACCCTCATTTACATCAGTAGCTTATCTTTTCCTGACCTGAAGGAGGAAGATGGAGTACAAAATTGTTTAGACTACAAAAATAACTTGTAAAAGCAGCTGTCGGGATTCGATGTTTTTGATTTTTTTTTGTTTTCTCCTCAAGTAAAGAATAACATTTAAACCTGTATGGAGTAGACAGTACTTTCACTAATGGTGGCCACATGGGTTTTGCTGCTGCAGTGAGATAAGACAGCAGAGTACCAGAACAAGCAGGTGGAGAGAACAAAACCACAGGTGCTCCCTTTGTCACCTCAGCTTTTATTAAAATAACATAGCATTGGATATTTTAATCCCAGGACAAGAGAACAACTGGCACAGCAAATCAAGATCAGAAATCATGCAGGTGTGTGTTCTGTGGACTCAGCTTTTTGAACAGTACTAGTGGTTAGTAGGCTGACATGGAAAAGACAACAGATAACCTATTTACAGAGAATTCTGCACTATCTTTTATGAAGCGGTGATGTAAAGAAAAGGACAGAGCCGCTGGCATGCTTTGATAAAAAATTTTAGGCAGGCAGTATTCGGGATTTGAAGAGAAGACAAAGCTACCTGAACAAGATGAATAGTTTCAAATTTCCTGATTCAGATTTCTGATTCAGATTCGAGTACAGAAATTGCTCCTCCTATTTGGCCAGACAGCCTATACATGAGGCACAGATTGTTCTCAGGACTGATTCCCTCAGGTTTTCTGATCAAATCTTTCCTATCTATTTAATTGAGAATTCTTCAGGCAGAGAAGAGAAAATAAGAAAGCTTCTCAGTAATGGCGTAAATGTGGAAATGCAGGAGTCTAGATTATTTTCAAAACCAGTTTATTCACTTATTCAAGAAATTCTGAATTTATTTGTGATTTTGTGCATTCACCTAATTTTCTTCATAGAAATTAACAGTTTAAGAGCAAAATATAGCACTCCTGTATTCTCTTTGCAAGCTCCCTGATAACGGGAAGTCTATTTTTCTGTACAGATTTGAGTGGCAGTTTTTGAGCATGCTGGTGGTGGTTTTGGGGTTTACCCTAATGTTTCTTTCTGCTTCCATGTTGTAAACCTTTTATCTAATCTACCTTCCTCTATCTCCAGCTAAAGCCAAACATTCTATATTTTGAAAGTCCAAGGTAAAACTGACACTTGAAAGTGGCTTATAAGGCATTCAGAAGGTGTTGTGGGTAAAAAAAACCTTTTTGCTGGTGAAGAAACAGTCTTCAAATTTATCCCTTTCTTCCCCAAGCACCAGTATCCCCTCTTATACTGAACATTGTTTTCTTGAAAATTAAATAGTATATATTTGGAAATATAATCATTCTGCAGATTATTTAGTTTGCTTAAGTTTCCTTATATGTAATTTGAAGAAAATGAATGCAGTACATTGAAGCAAGTGCTAGAAGTCTTCACATATTTCATGCAAATTAAGGCAGTCAGTGTTTGAAAAGACTTTTAATAATTAATATTTTTTAAATTTAAAACTTTAAAGTACTATTTTTCCCTGCTTCAAACAGTGTTTAACACTGATTTGATACTAATAACATAATTCATTGTGCTCTGCAGGTAGAATGCTATCAAACCCACAGAAGGATTTTCATGGTCAGCTCTCTGCAACCAAACAGCCAAAAACTGTCAGAGAAGGGAACAAGAGCACCTTTATGTGCAATTGAGCATAGTCATTAATGCAGTTCAGATTAAAAATGTGTTTAGTCCCAGTATCAGTCTAGCTCTTTATGCAAATATCACCACATGCACCTATTCAGTGTTGGGTGGTCAGTAACTTTGCTGTGACCTATTCCAGCTGAAATCCATATCTGATCAGAGACCTAATGGCTTATAAAATCACCACAGTGTATTTCAGGCTTTAAAAGCTGAAAAGTAATCAAATAATAACTTGATATTAGAGAGACAGAAAGAGCTGACTAGCTGGCTAGAAGGCACATAAAATCTGTATTTCAGAATAATTTGTATAAAAAAATATAAAGATGTGTTTTCAGTTACATGTCCAGATCTGAATACCCTACACAGTTATCATTCTCAATTGCATTAGGCAGTTGGTCTACTCTCCTGCTGACTACAGATTTTGGGGTGAAAATATCCTCACAGGAGTTATTTTTTCTGAATTTGTAAAATGCCCAGCACAACAGGCTCCTAGGAACTGCCATATTATTGACAATATTATACCCTCCTGGTATTTTATGTCAATGGATGCATAAGGCTGGATGACGTTTCTGGTTTTCGTTTTCCCTACTTCTACTGCCTACAAGAAATTAAACTCCCAAAGCAGCACTTCTCCAGGGGATTAATGTACTTCTTAGGTAAAGCATTTGACCTCAGGACTTGAAGCATATTTCCTATTCTTGTTTGTGTGTCTCTCGAGGGTGTTCAGTACTTACCCAGAAGCATGGTGTCTGATTTGTCTTGATGCATTTTGCATCTTTGATGTGCTTCAAAACATTAGCAGCAATTTGTGACTGATACGACTTCATATGAAGGTTTGCAAAAGATAAGCAACAATAAATCCAAATAACTCCTTCAACTTGTGATTGACTTGTGATTTAAATATAAAACAGTGGTTAGCAAATTTTAAAAATGGACTGCTATTCTTACACAGAATTCAATATAACAGGGAATGCACACTATGCAATGCAACTTCAAAATTGTAACTGTGTCATATGTAATATATGGTACAATCAGCTGCTTTTTCTGACTTGGGCTTGTGTAATGCATAAGCAACTTTCATTTTTCAATAACTTTTCCTTTATATTCACCTTTTTTCTTACATCCACCATATTTGAACTATACCTTTGAAATTCTGCTGCTGAATATATGCATGATCATCAACTGGCATGGAATTTTTAAACAATCATTTATTTTTCTGCTGTCTTGCATTAATCTCATTCTTATCATAATTCTAAATCTTAAACCAAAACTATTTTAGCAAGGTTTTTTAGTAACAGATAGACCTTAAGGATATTTGAAAGCCCTGTAAACAGAAATTGACTATGTTTTTTGTCTGTTTACATCTACATTTGAATGAGAGATTCTTACAGGAAAATTCTGCCTAAATTTGGTTTGAAGAGTCTACTGATACAACCTGCCATATTTTGGTACAGTTATGATTTTATTATATGGTCCTTAACAAGGCTCCAGATTATGACTGGAGTATCTAGCCCTTCTCCTTCTCCACTGCCTCCCTACCTCCTCCAGGCATCAAAATTCCAAGGACTATACACCAACAGTGATCAATGAACACGCCAGTGAAATGTAGCTGTTCTAAACCAGCTTTTGCTCGTTAGAAAAGATGGACCAATCAGGCTGTAAATCACCAGAACAGCAGTTTTATCTGTCAAGAATCTGTGAGCTTCAAGCAGGGGCTTTTCAAGCATTCACCTGACAAGAAGTCTGGAAAGTTGTGAAAGGGCAGGGATGGTGCCCATCAATCCCAAGAGTCAGCCTGAGATGTCTCTGCCAGACAGCTGTGAGACAAACAGTACTTGCCTGAATGCAGAGAGACCTTAACACACTCCCACTGGAACAAGAAGTTAAAATAAGGAGCAATGTATTAGGAAAATAATAAACACGCTAATTTATTTCCTTTAGGCATCATCACATTCAGCAATTTTGTGCAAAGCGTATTTGCTTGTTGCTGTACACTTTTAATTCTTCTGTTCTGTTAAATCAAAGATATCCTTTAAGCAACGTTCAGAGAAAAAAAGTCTGCTTGGTCTTTACTGCAAATCCCAGGCATTAGTGCAGCAATTGTATGGAGGAATACAAGCAGAAATTCTTCCTTTTAAAAGTATTGAGCTTGAAGTATAGCATGAGTTGCCTTTACAGATCCAAGAGACTTGAAACTCCAAGATTCAATGTCTGGATCATCTGCTAATAGTCCACTGATTGGATGGAAAGTGTTTTATCCCAGGATATAATTAGCAAAATGACAATGCTAAGGCAATTTCTAGACCAACTGAGCTTACTGGAGTTACTCCACATTTAAAAAGTTTTACTGTAAAATGGAATTTAGCCCTTAATGTACGTCTAATAGCGTGAACCTAAATTAATGCAGGTTTCCTCAGTTAAGCCTTTACTTGAAAGATAAAAAATGAATAAAGTTAATATAATCATATTCTTCTATCAGTCCTTCCAGAATACGTATTCTCCCCGGTTCTGTCTTCATTACAGTCTGTGCTGTATAGATTTTCAGATATATCAGAACAAAGCACAGGAATCAAGAAAAAAATCACTTGCCTATAAAAAAGAAACATAAACTAGTTTTGAATGCACATCATGCTTTTTCATCTTTGACAGCAGCAGTATTTCAGAAGATACCAGATATGAGGTATTTATGGCAGGTGCATTACTACTTAGAAACTAATCTCACACACATGGCTGTTAACGTGAAATATGGATTTTAATAATCCAGCTTGGTGAGATATGTGAGCCTGCCCGGTGGGGATGTGATTAGCCACAGTCTGCAAGATTAATTGAGATACACAGTGTAAGATTACACTTCGTGAACTCCAAGCCAGTCTGATTATGCAAGGGACCACTCAGTTAAGGCTGTATCTCTAGGGATATGAAAACAGATAAATCACAGACTCTACTATGACAAGAGAGTCAGAATGGAGACTGTTTAAGTCAGTGAGCACAATGAACAGATCATCAAAGTAAAATATTAGGATATTTTTTAACGAGAAAAAAATAACTCCAGGAACAAAAAAAAAAAAATCCCATGTAGTTGAAACAGAGCAAAAACACACATAAGGAATGAGATTTTAAATGTCTGCCATCATCATTATTTTAAATTGATGGTATGAAATCTACTTTTTTGTTTAAACATGGCAATACTCATTCAGGAGTGTACTGTTTGTAAATGGAAATTTTCTTTTTAGTTTACAGTTGAGTCTGAAATTGCATCAAGATCACCAACACATCAGATTGAAGGTATACATAACTTCAGAATGACACTATTATGAAAACTTTAGTTTTAAAATGGTACCATTTAATACAGTTCCACAATGAATGCGTCTTCCAACTTACTGCATTGCTGAACACACCAGTTTTTAACAGAGAAACAGAAAGGGAGGTAGCTGCAGAAATCAGTGCAGCCTGGGCTCAATGCCTTTTTCTGCAGGTTGTTAGTTATTTGGATAATTTACCCACTCACTCCTTGTCTTATTTTTCGTGTCTGTAAACACATTGTTAGCCAACAGAGATACTGAAGTGTATTCAGACCTATTGTTTTACTTTTAAACCAATATGAGTACCAAATGCAGAGACTGCTTTCAGAGAAAACACATTCTTACATCTGGTAATTATTTTAGATGACCAATGTCCTGAACCAAACACTTAAAATGACATGCAAAAATGTAGATCTTCTCTTCATGATTTTTTTATTTTTGTAATTGGTACATGAACTGCTAGCAGCAAAACTAGTAACTTCTGGAGTCATGTAACAGATATTTTTGCTCATTCCCTTTAACCACAGTGAGATTCATCATTCTTCTACAATAGAAATGAAGTAAACGTACACAAGAATACCAGAGTAAGGCAGTGTGAATTGTACTTCATTCATTTATTTTGACCGGTATGGTTTAGCTTAAATTATTAATAGGAATATTTTGTACTTACTAGTAAATGTTGTATCTTAATTGTAAAAATGCTCAACTTTTAGCACAATGAAGATCAGTCAATAACTTTGCTACTAGAGGATTTTCTGGAATGAAAAACTTGTATGTGTACATGTCCCAAGGAAATACTAGAGCAGTATAATGCTGAATTCACTTTTACTCCGGCTCATCAGCCGTATCGTGCTGACCATAGATTTAGCAATCCTCGCCTGTGTCTCACTCTGACATCCCATGCCACTGTATTGGTCTTGCCTTGCTTGAGCTATGTCTGCTGAAGGATACTTTCTCCTCACTAAAGGTCACTAGGTGAGCTGACATAAGCAAAACAGGAGAAGCAACAGCCACAGACAATGCTGGGGAAAGGATGAAGGAGAATGATCCAATTTCAGCCCTTCTCACTTGATTTTCAGTTGAATAGCCACCAGGAGTGAAAAACAGAAACCTGGAACACCCAGAAAGGGTTATGCACTAACACATAATGCAGAAGGATATCCCAGTCAAATAGCACTAGACTATACCAGTTTTGGTAAGGTTCTAGTATTCACAATATATTATGCCACAGAATCATAGAATCTCTCAGGTTTGAAGGGACCCATAAAAATTATCAAGCACAACTCCATGTCCTTCAGGGATCCTGTTACTGACATGGATTTTTCAGCAAAACTATTTATTAGTTTTTATGATGTACAGGAATTTGCATTGTTCAGGGAAATAAAAAAAATAACCTACTCCACAATATATTAGAAATATACATTGACTGTGGGTCTTGATGCAATTGAGAAAAAGGTATATATGTGCAGAAGAAACAGGGTAGAAACTCTAATATTAATACCACAGTGAAAAACTCCTTTCAGCCGTATATTAAATCCCATTACACAAAACACTGATGCTTTTGATCTTTGAAAGCAAAGTATTCTATATACATGTGCATACTCTATGATTAAACTTTAATATCTATCTGCATGTTCTTATGGGATTTGCAGAAGGTCTGGAAACTATAGACTTTCAATTAAAGAGGATGCAGCCCTTAAAGAGAGCCACTGTGGTGGTGTCCAGTGACAGAGGCAATGTGCACAAACTGAGATGTAGAAGTTTCCTTTTGAGCATCAGGAAACACTTTTTAAGCCTTTTTTTCCACTGTGAGAGTGGCTGAACACTCACACAGGTAACCCAGGAAGATGGTAGAGTCTCCAAAGATATTCAAAGCCTCCCGTACGTGGTCCTAGGCAAGCAGCTCCAGATGGTCCTGCAGCAGCAGGAGATAATACCCAGTGTTTTATATCTCAAGCAAAACTGAATTTTTATTGTGTGTGTGTTATGAAGCTTTTATATTGAGGTAGAATGATGAATTCTATGTTAGAAAATAATTTACTTATAAAGAAACATGCAATTAATGAAATAATGTCTTCTGGATAGCCTAGTTAAGAATTTTATTTTCCATTAACACAGACACTAATCTCAAGAAACGTTAGAAACTCCTCAGTAGTACCCAGGTAGTCTTTCAGTGCTCAGTATGTGAAAAATGATGCCAGGCAACTGCCATAACAAGAGATAAACTCATTTTAAATAAATAATTAAATATTTTCGCCGTTAATATTTTTTTTAAAAAATTATATTTCTTCTTTCCATGTAGATGAAATGTATACAGATATCTGCATAAATTTCCAAAAAGGAAACTCAGAAATATTTGGATGTATGACAGTTCTCCCACGAGTCTTTTGTTTATTTGTATTTTTTCATGTATATCAAATCAAAATCTTGTGCTCTTAGGGATGCCTATGACAAAACCACTATCTTTGAAAGTATCTGAGCATAAAACCAGTTTACAAAGTAAAAATAAGCCTATGCAAACACAACCACTTTGTGATTTGAATATTGAAGGTGATATTGCCCATGAAGTAACATTCCTGGAAGCATGATAGGCATGCCTTCCCAGTTTTGGCTTTTGATACTTTTACCACAAAAATTTTGCATCAAATAATGATGAAGTAATGGCAAAGAAAAATATCTGGTTTCTTTTCTTTTCTTTTCTTTTCTTTTCTTTTCTTTTCTTTTCTTTTCTTTTCTTTTCTTTTCTTTTCTTTTCTTTTCTTTTCTTTTCTTTTCTTTTCTTTTCTTTTCTTTTTATATATAAATCAAACCTTTTCTCCAACCCATTTTAAATCTGTATAGAAGTACTAGTTCTAGTCTCTCTTTTCTTTAGGATAAAAGTAAAATTTAATGACAGAAAAAAATCCTTTCATAATATAATACATAATATACAAAAGTGCGTCATCACAAGAACCTAAATATAAACACAGACACATTTTAAATTTTAGAGAAAGCATACTGAAAATTATTGTTTTAAATAGAAGTTACACTCCAGGTTTAATATGCTTTGAAAATCAATATACTAAATGCCTTGAGATCTATTTATTTGATATCCTGGTGTTCTTTATAGTGCCTTGACAGCAATGTGTTGGAGCCCTAGAAACTTGGATTTTGGGATTTTAGTGTATAGTAATACATCCGCTTCCCTTTCCGATTATTTTCACTCCAAACCTCATTATTTTCAGATCATTTTAGTTGCTGTATCCAAAAACTATTTTTTTCCTCACTTGAATGAATAAATATATTAAATATTTAAGATTTTACATAGCAATTTGTTATTGCTTTTCCTGTCTGCTGAACTTAAATGTATCATTTTCTCTGCTCCTTCTCTTAATGCTTTTATATATGTGGAATTACTTTTTGCACTTGCTATTCCTTGCTAGTTTTTCATGATTTTATGTGATATTCTTATTGATTCTCCTGATATATACAATTTTATACTTATTTTAGAGTAGTATGCCTTTTTCCACATTCTGCACTCTTTGTGTTTGAGATCAACGAAGAAACACTCATGGCCATCAAGCTGGTTTTACTGCATATCCTACGAGCTCTCTGCATAGGAATAATTTTGTCTTTGTGGCTTTGCTTCACTGCTTAAGTCCTTCAGACTTTCTTCTCTTAAGACCTGGACTCCGGATTAATTGAAGGATGTCACAGTAATATTCAATGTCATTACTTTGTTGCTGTTCCCCACTTTTTTCTACACAAGTCATTGTCTCTTGCTTCCAACAGCCCTACAACTAGTCACCAAAAAACCTACATTATGCTTCCTGGTAGATCTCTTATAGAAGTCCATCTAAATTAAATACTTATTTATGTCTATTTTAATTTTGATCACCTCATTCAAACTATATGTTTCCCTGCACACTTTATAGACCTGAGAACATCAGTATGAAGTTTTGACATATAGGGCAACGCTTTATCTCAATTTTGTCTACATGTGTCTACTGAAAAAAGTAAATGTGTCAATAATACTGGCATGAGAATTATGACAAGTCTCTGTCATGCCAATCAAGTCACAATTAAGCTTGCTACATTACTATATTAAGACTATCAGCTTCTGGTTTATTCTCTGGCAGATGCACACACACACATGCACACACACACGCAGCTTCTTCCAAAACCTGTGGGTGCACTGGCTGAAATTTCCTTGAAACTATGGTAATTTTGGGGCTTTCTGGATCAAGTTAAAAGAGGAGAAAACAGTTGAATTAAAGTAACAAGCTATAGAAAATTATGACACTGTAGGTATTTCCTTTGAAATATGCCTTGCTCCTGAGGGTTCAATGAATATATATTTGCTTCAGGTTTCTTCTTACAGCACAAAATAATAAGCCTGAAAAGGAAGTGTGGTCTTAGATACCAGAGAAATTTAAAGATTAATAAAAAAAGACTCCTTATAGATTCATTGCAGCTGTAGATGAAAACCAGGAAGAGTAATATATTAATGAGGATATTCTGCATGCAACCTGAACATACAAGACATAAAAATGAAATGGTTTTGATTTGTGTCTCAGTTAGGTTTGTGAAACAAATCTGTAGAATGCAAAAGTCAAAGAAACTGCACATAGAATACTTGGTCTTTGGCTAATACAACTTTTATAAGGAAGCTAAATTAAATTTAAAAAGGAGAAATAAAAGTATACAGGCCACTTTACTGGAATTTTATTTCCTGTTGGTTATTGATATAGGTTATCATTTCAGTGATCAAAGAACCTGTCACTGTATATTGTTAGAAGAATTTAATGAAAATGCATTTATTAATATATTTATATACTTATATTAAAATATATTTATATATTTATATTAAAATATATTTATATATTTATATATGTATATAAAAATATATAAATATATTTATATACTTATTTATTTATACATCAATTTATAGATTTATATATTATTAGCAGTGGAACATCAAGAAAAAAAAAAAAAAAGGCAGGAGGAACTTAGGGTTTAAATGTCCTAGGNAAATATTTAAGATTTTACATAGCAATTTGTTATTGCTTTTCCTGTCTGCTGAACTTAAATGTATCATTTTCTCTGCTCCTTCTCTTAATGCTTTTATATATGTGGAATTACTTTTTGCACTTGCTATTCCTTGCTAGTTTTTCATGATTTTATGTGATATTCTTATTGATTCTCCTGATATATACAATTTTATACTTATTTTAGAGTAGTATGCCTTTTTCCACATTCTGCACTCTTTGTGTTTGAGATCAACGAAGAAACACTCATGGCCATCAAGCTGGTTTTACTGCATATCCTACGAGCTCTCTGCATAGGAATAATTTTGTCTTTGTGGCTTTGCTTCACTGCTTAAGTCCTTCAGACTTTCTTCTCTTAAGACCTGGACTCCGGATTAATTGAAGGATGTCACAGTAATATTCAATGTCATTACTTTGTTGCTGTTCCCCACTTTTTTCTACACAAGTCATTGTCTCTTGCTTCCAACAGCCCTACAACTAGTCACCAAAAAACCTACATTATGCTTCCTGGTAGATCTCTTATAGAAGTCCATCTAAATTAAATACTTATTTATGTCTATTTTAATTTTGATCACCTCATTCAAACTATATGTTTCCCTGCACACTTTATAGACCTGAGAACATCAGTATGAAGTTTTGACATATAGGGCAACGCTTTATCTCAATTTTGTCTACATGTGTCTACTGAAAAAAGTAAATGTGTCAATAATACTGGCATGAGAATTATGACAAGTCTCTGTCATGCCAATCAAGTCACAATTAAGCTTGCTACATTACTATATTAAGACTATCAGCTTCTGGTTTATTCTCTGGCAGATGCACACACACACATGCACACACACACGCAGCTTCTTCCAAAACCTGTGGGTGCACTGGCTGAAATTTCCTTGAAACTATGGTAATTTTGGGGCTTTCTGGATCAAGTTAAAAGAGGAGAAAACAGTTGAATTAAAGTAACAAGCTATAGAAAATTATGACACTGTAGGTATTTCCTTTGAAATATGCCTTGCTCCTGAGGGTTCAATGAATATATATTTGCTTCAGGTTTCTTCTTACAGCACAAAATAATAAGCCTGAAAAGGAAGTGTGGTCTTAGATACCAGAGAAATTTAAAGATTAATAAAAAAAGACTCCTTATAGATTCATTGCAGCTGTAGATGAAAACCAGGAAGAGTAATATATTAATGAGGATATTCTGCATGCAACCTGAACATACAAGACATAAAAATGAAATGGTTTTGATTTGTGTCTCAGTTAGGTTTGTGAAACAAATCTGTAGAATGCAAAAGTCAAAGAAACTGCACATAGAATACTTGGTCTTTGGCTAATACAACTTTTATAAGGAAGCTAAATTAAATTTAAAAAGGAGAAATAAAAGTATACAGGCCACTTTACTGGAATTTTATTTCCTGTTGGTTATTGATATAGGTTATCATTTCAGTGATCAAAGAACCTGTCACTGTATATTGTTAGAAGAATTTAATGAAAATGCATTTATTAATATATTTATATACTTATATTAAAATATATTTATATATTTATATTAAAATATATTTATATATTTATATATGTATATAAAAATATATAAATATATTTATATACTTATTTATTTATACATCAATTTATAGATTTATATATTATTAGCAGTGGAACATCAAGAAAAAACAAAAAAAAGGCAGGAGGAACTTAGGGTTTAAATGTCCTAGGTGTGCACAGCCCTGCAGTCCTCACCTTGATCAGCTGTGTCTCCAGCACAGCAGCAATGCAGTGCCCACTTGGTGCAGACTTCTGCTAAAGGGAGAGGCACAGACTGGTGCAGGGAGCTCGTTTCTATTGGGTACTGGTCATCTAAATGGAAGGTTAATGACACGATGGACTGTCATGCGACGGGAAGGACAGAGAGACAGCTCATTCTCTCCTAAGGAAGCTCCCAGGGACAAGCAGGGCTGGGAGTCATGAGCTCCTTTCCACTCAGCAAATGTCAGTTCAGCCTTATAAAGAAATTGATGCACCTGGCTGGGACCAAAGGGAAAGAAAAAAGACTTTCCCCCAAGAGCAGGACATTTTTGGGACTCCACAAATTATGGACTTTGAGCTGTCATAGAGGAGAAATGAATGAAGAAAGATTTAGTGGACAAATCTGGGGATTTCTACAGATGCTTCTACTTCCTCAGAGATAGCAGCTTCATAGAGAACTAAACTATTAAAGGGATTGATCTAGATTATAATATTTTCTACTTTATAGTATTTTTTAAGCAGGTTACATGAACTCAGTTTAAAGGAAGACTAATGCATAGTTGAGAGATATCCTACTTATTATAAATGAGATCATTTAGGAGATAATTATTTGCCTGGGCTGCCTGACAGCAGTGTGTGGAAATGGTTAAACAATGATGCACTTTAATTAAATACGCCTGTTCCTTAAGGATTATTTTCACTCTATAAAGGTTTTGTGTTTTTTGGTAAGCAGAAAAAAAGTAGGTAAAGAACAATGTTTAACTAGAAAATAATTTTCATTTTTCACTAAATAAATGAGTTTTGGAAAAGTGTTTGTGGACCTTGCTTTAGATATTAATCAAAGCAAGGTGATCTAATTATAATTAAGGATTGTAAGTAACTGAAATATCTTCTGTTGATGTTTTGAGCTTCATGAACTATGCTACTTCGCGAACTATGGTCTGCAATACAATCATTTTTTTCATTCGCAATTTGAGTGAATGTGTGTATTTTTTCAGCTTGTTGCAAAAAAGTCTGATATAAATGTAGGAGGTGTAATGAGAAACCACACAGGTAAAAATCAAAAGAGAGACATCTAACTTCAAGAGGAAAAAAAGAAAAAGAAATTTGGTTGAACAAAACTGGTATAAGTGCCTGAAAGTCCAGAGCAACAAATCATCAGCCATTTTACAGTGCTGAGGTTAGGTAGTAAAAGAAGCAGTGCTTTTAAACAGAAGGAGGGTAGACTCAGACTATGTATAAGGGAGAAATTTTTTATGATGAGTGTGCAAGGCACTGGAACAGGTTGCCCTGAGAAACTGTGGATGTCCCACCCCTGTAAGTGTTCAAGGCCAGGCTTGAATGGATGGGGCCTTGAGCAATGTAGCCTAGTGGAAGGTTCCATGCCTATATATATGATCTACACTTATCTTTCAGTCTAAAGCCATTTTCCCTTGTCCTATCACTGCATGCTGTTGTAAATGTCCTTGTCTATCTTTCTTGTGGCCCCCTTTAGGTCCTGGAAGGCTGCTGTGTGGTGTGCCACAAGCCCTCTTTTCTCCAGTGTGAACAACCCCAACTCTCCTCCTGCCTTCATGGGAGAGGTTCTCCAGCCCTCTGATCATCTTCATGGCCTTCTTTTGGACTCACTCCAACAGACATATATCTTTCTCATCTTGGGAGCCCCAGAGCTAGATGCAGCGCTCCAGCTGGGGTCTCACAAGAGTGGAGTACAGGAGCAAAGTCACCTCCCTTGACCTGCTGGCCACACTTCTTTTGATGCAGCCGCAGACACAGCTGGCTTTCTGGGCTGCAAATACACATTGTTGGATTATGTCAAGCTTCTTGTCCACCATTAAACTCAAGTTCTCCCCAAGCCTGCCTTCAGTCCATTCTCCACCCAATCTGTATTTGTGTTTGGGAGAGCCCTACCCAGGTGCAGAACCTTGATCTTGACCCTGTTGAGCTTCATGAGATTCATACACACCCCCCTCTCAAACCTGTCCAGGTCCCTCTGCATGGCATTCCTTCTCTCCAGCACATGATTTGAACCATGGAGCTTGGAGCCATCATAAAATGTGAGAGTGCACTCAATCCCACTGTCCATGTTATTGGCAAAGATGATTGTTTTCAGTTTTATTCCCTTTGCATATCAATTTTCTCCCTACAGTCACTATTTCTATCTGCTAGATCAGTATTTTGGACCACTGCATTAGCATTTACATACATTATATGTCCTACTTCAACCTTGAAAATTAAAAGATAAATCCTTGTCTTAAATCCCAAATGCTGACCTTAGGCAAACATAGTACTGTAAATCATAGGGATATCAAACTTAAGAATGGGGTAAAGGTACATTCTTTATTTATCGAGCATTGATTTGTACCAAAAATATAATGGCTATATTCATAATACTTAGAGCAAGAGGGAATAATTCACAGAGCCACAACTGAGATATACACACAAGCAGCTATTTCTTAATGCAGAGGCCAATAAGATATATGTGCAAACATCGGCTAGGCCAGTAAGATATATGTGCAAACATTAATTAAGGGACTTGATGTCCTTAGTGAACTCTTTCTGCAAAACAACTGAAAACTTAGTGCTGTCAATAATTTCTAGTTTAGACTGATGAGATATATAACTGTTAGAGGCTTATTCAATACCGCATATGAAAGAGCATCTAAAATCCTTTAATAAGCCTGATAATACATTATTTTGTCTTATTGTTACCATTTTAATTGTTTACTGCAATTGCACTGTACAGCTTTGTTACAAAATTACAGACAATCTAAACTACTTTCATTTCAAGTCTATTTTTTCGATGTCAACAAAACATTCTTTTTGCTAGTAGGCTTACTGGATTTAGCTTGATTTTTCAAATGTGATGAAAATAGCAAAGTCTGAGGAATAAGGGGAACATACACCATAATTATATATTATAATTATATATCTAGAAATAGCTTTAAGATGAATGCACCCTGAAATGAGTTCATTGTCAAGTGACACATTTTTACATTAGCCTGCCATAAGCACCAATATGTTGCTTTCTTACTCTTTCCTTTTTACAAACTTTACACTAAAATGGATTTCCCTGTGAGATTAATAGCTGAGCGCTATCCATACTGTTATTCACTGTAAATATCTCCAGCAGCCCTATTAACTTTAATGCATTAGTCCTTCTTCTATTTATTGCATCTTGATGAATGCATAACAATTTTAGTTTAGGACACCATTAGCAGGATAGTTTTTCCAAGCTCCTGTAGCTCAGCAGATGTAGTGTCATAAATTACCACCAAGATATGTGCTCTTTTATGACGGTCATAAGACAAAAATATTGGAAAACCATTTTCTATTCTCCTACAGACTTGTCATTCAAAAGGGCTACAGGTTCAGTAAAAGCATCATATCTATCATAAGCATATGTTGCACAAGTAACCAGGATTTAAGCAGAAGAGAAGATATAAAACTTGGCCCCACAGCATTCCTTGAGGTAAGGCAAGAAGACAGGAACCCAGAGGATATCCATCAGATGCTAAGGAGCTGCTCATGTCTGACAATTGAGACTATCAATATATATTCTATTCATAGCAGGAGATATTTCCCTTCCATATTATTTGGAACACTTAATAAAAATGAACTGTACCTTTGAGGTCTTGTTGAGGGCTCACATGAGCAAATGAAATGATTTTTGTTTCATTCACTTCGCATCTATACAGATAAAGCTGTGAAACAGAGATTGCTAAGTGCATTTCAGGCAAAACTTGATGTGTGAAATGTTTTCTGAATCCCTCCCACACCTGAAAGCAATGCTTGAATCCCTGGAGCGCAGTTTAAGCAGTTGTAATATGCACTTGGGTAATTCATGGAAATCCTACATATAGAGTGACTGTTAGTATGACAAACAAGTCAGCTTGCTGTGATCTGATTTTAAAGTATTAACGACTAACCCAGCTGCAAGAACCAGATTGTTAGTCCAACAGACATCAAAATAAGTCAAAAGGAATACAGTTCTCCAAGAATGACCACCACTTCCTGAGCAAAAAGTATGGTGAGCATTGGATGACTACTTATGGCTTTATAACTTGCACTATATTCAAAAGTACAGATATAAATTTAAAAAAGAAAAAGAGATATATCAGTTTTAGATATTAATCAAAGCAAAAATAGCTATCTGAAGCAGAAGCTCTATTACAGCTAAGCAAGATTTCTGTAGTTACATACTGACCTGCTAATGAGGTAAGACATCCTACAGAGTGGAGGGGAAAAAGTAACATTTTCCACAATAACATTGAATTCTGTCAGTAAAATAAACAATCTTCTTAAATCTTTTAGTGTTTTCATTCTTTCATTGAGCTGTTTGAAATACATCTTGACTTCAAGGGGGAGTCAAGTCTAAAATCCTCACATTTTCATATTTTTCAGTGCTTCTATTTTCTCTGTGTGGCCAGTCAGAAATATTCCTTGACATTCCATGTAATAACGTATCCATGTAATGTTTTTGATCTGGAATGCTTGCCTTAGGTGTGGTTCTTGAACCATGCAATTTTATGTGTGTATAAAACCTTGTGATGTCCCAAACAATCTAAGTTACGTCGGGATTTTGGTAGCTATCATTTATATCAAAATAGTCTGAAAATGTTCACTTGCATCCCTTTCTTTCAAAACTGCTTGTGCAGGACTGAAATATGTAAACCTCTCTGAACATCCTGGGATTCTTCAGTCTGAAGAGGACACTTGCTACAGGTGACAGAGCAGACAGCCTGCCCACTATCAAACAGAGGTTTCCTTCACATTACTCATTCTTGCAGTAAACTGTGATTGATAGAACAAGCATGCAATAGTGAAGAGTCTCAGATTTACTTCACTACTATATTATGTCATAGGATAAATAATATACTCTTACAACCTCCTCCAAAAAGTATCCTTTACTAGCAAAGTTTAACTTCCTATAAGCCTGCACAAAGCTTTTCTTATCAGTATTTCCTCACCCCATGGGACCATAAACTAACAGCTCAATACTACATGTATTTCTCTAGAAATCACAAGGGGAGACACAAGGACATTTCATATCTGCTAGTATGATCAGAAATCCTACAGAAATCATTACATTCAGTTCACAAAAGTTCTTTATTGTTTGTTGACCAAGACTTCCCTTTTGTTCAATTTATCTAGCTTTCTCTGTGTATGTGTCTGTGTATATATATATATATATATGTACCCTCAAATACACGTGTATGTTGTGTAAAACCTCAGTAATTATGCTGTCTAATCAACATCTTTCTGGTAACTAGGAAAATATCAGATAAACCTCTAATTCTGTTTATTTACTCAATTCTATTGAATTTGAAAACATAATGGGGTAATTTTTCAATTTAGTTCAGTATGCTTTATGCATTAGTAACAAACATTGAGTCAAGCTATTTGCATTTACACCTCAAAAATTATATCCTGAATGAACTAACAACGAAAGGATTGATTGGTTTTGAACATCTTCTTCTGCAAAGAATTCCTCTTTAAATATGTTGGAACTTTTGTTGTACATAGGGATTTCTTGAGTTATGTGACACTTTGCTGGATCACATTTTCCCACACAATGCATTTTGCTGTGTATATTAGTAGCGTTGTATCCATCTGAGTAATCATCAGTCCAGAATTCACACCCTCTTACTGAGTCAATGTTGTTTTGCACAGGCTGTCACTGATGGCTTTAAAACAAAATGACAACACCAAAAATTCCCACAAAAACCAATAAGAGGGAGTGAGAGACTACTATTCTCCTGTCAGTTTATCTCTTTTTTTTTTAATTCAACAAACTTTGAAGGTAACTTGTTTTATAATAAATTACCCATTTTTCCACATGGATGATCAGCATGAGTAACAAAGGTTATAGTGGATTAATGTTTTCCTGATAAGAAAATTAGGCATGCACAGAAACACTTTCTTTTCTACAAAGAATGATATTAGTATAGCAGAACTATTAAGGATGATTTTATGGATCACCAGTTCACTTAAACTCAAAATATCTTTGAACTGAATTCCCAGGTGCTACTCATAATACTATCACAGCCATAATTCTACATTTAACATTTCTTCTCTCATCAGTCTTAGTTTCTTTGTAAACAATAGACAGAGGTAGGCATCCATTTATTGGCATTATATCCTGAATGAACTAACAACGAAAGGATTGATTGGTTTTGAACATCTTCTTCTGCAAAGAATTCCTCTTTAAATATGTTGGAACTTTTGTTGTACATAGGGATTTCTTGAGTTATGTGACACTTTGCTGGATCACATTTTCCCACACAATGCATTTTGCTGTGTATATTAGTAGCGTTGTGTAATATTTCTTCTGAACCTGCCTTTTGAAATGCATATGTATTAACTGCAAAGATTCACCAGAATGCACTGTATACTAAAATCAACATATTATATATGGATATGTGCATATAAAATAAACATTGTATTCAATGACTTTTAATAGTGTTTATATAGAAAAAAGTACATATTATTATGTAAATATATACAAAATATTTATAATATTTTGATATGTAATATATTCATACATATTATAATGCCTATTCAGTGTATACTAAATACATATTATTATCCTGCATCAATGAAGAATCAGACTATGATTGGGTGTAGGAGAGCACCAGATTGTAAATGAACTTAAGTCCTCAAGACAAGTTCATTTCCCAAAGAAGCCTCTGTTATTGAACAAATACTCATTTCTCTAAAGGTATTTATGACTCCTGTCTGACTTGATAGTGACCTAGCAAACTGCACATGACTGCTTTCCTCCAGGGAAGGTGCTCTGCTGAAAGAGGCAGAATAACTCAGGCAGCAGAAGAGCAAGGTGCTTACAATCAAATGCTGCATTGAGGCCCAAAGCAGCCTGACATAAGCCTTGACTAATGATTTAACTCAGCCCTTCAGAACGCAGGTGTATCTGTTCTATCATCTAGAGGACATGCAAATCACTAACACATGTGAGGAACAAGCTGATCTTACAAGATAATGGCAATGTGCACCTGCGATTTAGAAGGCAAATCAAGGCCTTAGAACAGTAGGCTGGATAAATTATTATAAAACCATTTATCTCTAGAAATCAAGAGGCTTGCTGAATAAAACACATTAGTTCAGTGCTTACAGTTAATATTTTATCAAAGATTTAAGTCTAGCTACAAACAAAAAATCTCTAAGCTAAAATTTATAAACAATCCCAGTTACTCATAATTTATGACTGGTTTTGGGACAAATTTCAAGATAATTTTGCTGGAGCAGAGAAATGCAGTAGTAGAAAGCAAAGCCACAGTCTGATGTTGACAGACAGTGGCTAACTACCTGCCTTCCTTTCCTTTGAGTTAGCATTTCAGATTTGGAAGTGTCTAACCTACTTATAGCAAAGTAAATTACTGATAGTACTTCATGTTTTCATCCTTTCAATCTAAGATTAATTACTTTGCATCCAATTTGCAGCATTTTGGTTTGCCTTTTTCTGTATGAGAATGTTTTCACATACAGAGGGGAATGAGGGATTGAGAATGGGAAATTGCTTTCATTTTCCTGCTATCACTAAATAATCTGTCTTCACAATATCAGGCTAAAAGGTCAATACCTAGTTTAGAATCCTCTTTCTATAGTCCTTGAGATGAGTAACTCTTGACTTCAGGAAAAACGACCCTGTGATTTAATGCATTTTTAATGTGAGAAAAAGCTAAGGAATTTGGCCCATGCTTAAAAGTAGTCCTTGAAAAATGCACAGGCCATCTCCTCTCCTCCCCTCCCCTCCCNTATAGGTATAACTGAGAACCAGAAACTTGAAACCCGTGCTTTTTCTGAGGGATATTCCATTCCAAGTAGCTCTCTCTTTTAACCTAGAAAGTTTCTCCCAGTTCACGCGGCCTTCTTAGCTTAACAATTTTGTTGGCCACAAGCCAGCCTGCCAGATTAATGGCTGATACTGTTTGTTTTGCTGCTTCAATCAGACAAGAAGATTGATTTCTGTTAGAGAATTTGTCAGTTTGTGATGGACTTAATATTCCTTGAGGCATTCAGTAACATGGCAATTTTAGGAGTTAATGAGTATTCTTCAGTGATACACAGACAGATGCCTCAAATTGTTACAGCAGCTATATAAAAATACAAATTTCCCTGATTGTAGGCATGGGATGTAAACATTTAGTAGAGTTTCATACATACTTATTACTTAAAGGAGTCTGTCTTACTACAGCATGCATTTTAAATCCACAAATTCCCCTTTATGGAGTCTTGCTTTATTTCATCCTTATGACTAATAAGCTTCATATTCTCTCACAACTCTATGAATACATACTGGACAAATATTTAAAGAATTTCACACTACTTCTAACTGCCCTACAAAAAGGCTAATTTATTATACTTGATATGCAGAGTTACTATTTATATTTTAATATTAAAAAGTAGAGCAAAAAAGAGGGTGAAAACTATAGCAAAAAACTTCTCAATAACACCCTAATGGAAACAGGCATGCAGCAATCTGAACTGCAACAGAACAGTGTTGTTTGCTGGGCACTCCTATGCCTTTGCCCTTTAGGAAAGAAGAATATCTTTTGATCTCCTTCTAACTCTGTCTGACTTTGTGTGACCTTTCACAAGTCACATTAGTTGGATGTGCAGCATCCATAAAAATTAGTAAACTATTGCTTTACTTGTTCTCTTGAGGTTTGTGAGACTTAATTAGTAAATTTTATAAATCTTTTCTAGACTCACAAATGCAAACTACTGTAAGGACAAAGTTTTATTGTCACCATTCCTTTGGGAAATGAGTTTCCTGAAGTTATGTGAGATAATTAGTCAAATTCTGCAGGCTGTGCTGCAGCTAAACACACCATTAAAGTAATCTGTTTTATAACATGAACAATACCTGTTCTCACAAGTTTGGCAAAAAACAGATGTAAGTTCTGGGTTTCTGACTTGGGCTTTTCAAGTCCCCCCTAATTTGAAAACTTTTAGGATGCTAGAATTTTTTAATTTACCCTTTTTAAAGAAAAACGGGATAGATTTTCACACCATTTCTAGAAAATGACACATAATACATGTTTGAGAAATGCTTTCCCCTGTTCCTGACAATTGTTCACATTTGCATAGAAACTATATTTATCCTTCTCAAAATACTTAGAATATTCACTATTTTTGCTAAGAAATCTTGTAATTTAAATAAAATATTTGGCTATAAGTTCTTTTGTACAAGCTGTGACTGATGGCTTTAAGCCTGCTTCAAGCTGCCTCTCAGCTGGTCATTTACAAATTGCCTGATTTTTTTTTTTTTTTATGAGCAACAAATGTCATCTTTCTATATTATTTGAAGGAAGAGCACATCAACTCTTTGAGAGTCAGCCTTGTTAATGGACTTATAGCAGGCTGTCTGTTTATGTGGCATTAATAAAGTCACTAAGACAGTTATAACAAATATATTTTATGGCTCAGATTTTTAAAGTAGATCTATGAAGGTACACATACACCTCATTAATGTTTCCATTCTTCTCATATTTCTATCTCTCTTTTTAAACTTCATGAATTTTCTTTATTAATGTTTGTCTAAATCCCATGATAATTTTGCTTTCTTTTGTTCCACTTAGAGAAAACTGTTAGACTATGGATGCTTATTTTGTCCTTTTAACAGTTAAAAAAAGTATCTGTCTAACATTCTCCCAAACTTGCCCATCAATTTGGATTCTACTGTGTTTTTTTCCAAGTGATTGGGCAGGCTAGTTCAACCTTTCACCTTATCTAAGGCTTGTGCTTTGGCAAACTCCATTAATTGCTTGAAGAGAGTGAATTCACATGCATGTGAATGTTCTCACTGAGCTGCAACCTCAGTCAGAGTACCCGTGTTCATCTCCCATTTTGTTATCATACAGACTTTCAGCAGGTACAATTTCTCGGGTAACTCAAAGAAAGGGCTTATATTGCTCATGACTATGTCATATCACCTTTTTCACTAGGCAGCACATCTCAGGCAAGGTGTACAGTTTATGATTCTATTCCAACCATGTGACTTCACAAATTTCTGTTATGATAACTAAGTTGTATATTTAATCATTATCATAATCATAAGATGTTGCTGTTTACATTTCTTGCATTAATAAATATTTAAGAAGATGTTAATCAACTTGATTTATTATGTACTTTGTTTATCCTCCCTTTGTGATATGAGTGATCCTCTCACCTTTGGTTTACATACCTTCTGCCAGGTTGCCTAAAAGGGTAGCGATAATCCTATGACCACATTTTAAGTTCTCAGTTGTGAATTCAGTGTGGAATTGTATGTTTGTTTTTATTCCTCATCAGTCAGCTATAACCTGGCAAGCTTGTGGAAGTTCACCTTGTGGTATAGGAAGTCACTGTGGAAAAACTGTCATCACAGCTGTGCCTTAATCTCCAGGATATCCCTGTCTCTTCTGAAGACTTGGCCTTCAGCGGGGAAAAGTGACCATAATGCTATCTGTGCCTTGAGGAGCCAACTCTAGAGACATCTGTAGCACCTCCATACATGAGAATCATGGAGTAGTGGCCTGGGTGAAAGAAAAGCCACAGCATACTCTTAATAACAGCTTGGACTTGGTCTCACCTATACCTGATGTGCCTTACAGATTTGTTACCAGAACATCTGGCATCTCTGGAAATCATGACTATTGGTTGTCAAAGATCAGAACATCCTAAATAGTCTGTCTGTAAGATAAGAAGTTTATATCTAGGGATTTACTAATTTGGAAAATTGTTCCATGGACTTCAGAAAGTATATCCTGCCAAAGGACACCATGACACCAAGAAATTTCTCTTACCTTATTTCTAGTAGTTCAAACTATAACAAAGAAACATATCTTGAAATGTTTATTAAATCTTTATCATTCTTAGGAGTTCCTTAAAAAAACATAGACGAGAGCAAAATAATTTAAGCAATATTAGTATGGTAGAAACCAAAATAAGCCAAACTTGTCTTAGTAGCATGAAGCAGTTCTTATGTACTGAAAAGAGTTTGCTTTTCTACTAACATTTGTAACATGCTCTGCATTGAAGATCTAGATACTGCAGGGGGCCAGCAGAGCAGTCCCCTCTGTAGTTTATTCAACATTTACCTGCAGTCATAAACCAATTATTCAAATACTCTCCTCTCAAGTGAAGCTACATAAAAAGGGAAACACATATGCATTGTATACACTCACTCTACCAGTAACACAAGAGATAGGTTGTGGAAAATAATTGTGACTTGCAGAGATTTGTGTATGGCAACAAATTATCTCTAAGGTGTAAATATGCTTTATATTTATATAATAATAATTAGTGGCCATTTGTACAGCAGGAGAAAACTACTCAAATCAGCCAAGTAAAAGTAAAATGTTTTGTGCTTCATTTACACAGTCGTGTAAATGACGATTGCTAGATTGTTTCCAGCAAGAAATCCCACAGTATCATAACCTTACATTATATTAAAATGCTGATTTTTTTTCTTCCAATAATATGGCTCATAGAATACTAAAGATTTTGAAATCATTCACCTTATTTTAGCAAAGAGCTTATGAAATGCAAACGTCACAAATATTAAGGATAAAAGAAAAATAGTGAACTATGCAATCTAATTTATAAACAGAGTTTATATTTTTAAGAGTAGAATAGCGATTATTGAATCTAGCTGTTTTACTTATATAACCACAGGAAGAATGGTCTCAATTCACTGCACAGAACAAAGGGACTATTATAAAGAGAAATACTGTGGACATATGCAAAATATGTTTGTTTCTATAGTTGTGCCTTTTGTTTCTACTAAATATTCATTCATGCATGTCATCCTGGTGAGAGAAAACAAGAAGGAAGCAATTTGAAATATGCTCATCCATGTCCTGCATAATCTTCTTTTCCTTGTTGTTGGCACACAAACAATATTAAATTCTGCCTGAACAAGGATCCACACACAACTTAAGATACAGATATAACATAGTGCTCACCTGTGTTAGGGAGTGTCTCAATCAAAAAGTGGTAGCATAGTCATTTGCACATTTTTTGCTGATAGAGGATACATTACTGGCATCCTGAAAAGTAGAATTTTGATAAGGCCGAACTAGCCAACTCTCTATGTGGATAACTTTTTAAAAGGAAAGCAATGTATTACATCCTTTCTCCCACCAATTGCCTTATAATTATCATCAGCTCCTGACAACTCCAGTTTATCTCTCAGTATAGCAAGACAACAGTTAATTCTATATAGCTTAAGGTTTTTTTAGTTGTTTATAACCAAATCTGATTTTTGCACCACATTCGTATGAAACAGTACTCCAAAGCAACAAGGCAGTAAGTTTAAGAGGTGGGCAAATTTTACAGTATTCTTCTTCATCATTATATTTCTTTTAACTTGATAATGTTAAATAACATCAGTAGGTGCTGTTTGAATCACAACTGGATGCTTTACAATTTCAGCATGGCTTTTGAAAACATTGGTGGATATTGTTTGCCTGCTAAAAACTAAGAAATGCTATGGTTAAATAGAATTAGAGAATGGTTTGGGATGAAAGGGACCTTAAAGATCATCTAGTTCCAACCCGTGGCTGTGAGCAGTGAACCTTCCACTGGGCCATATTGTCCCATGCAATCTGACCATGAACATTTCCAGGGATAGAGCATCCACAGCTTCTCTGGGCAACCTGTTTCAGTGTTGCACCAACCTCTCAGTAAATAATTTATTTATAATATCTAATCTAAGTCTACCTTCTTTCAGCTTAAAGCTGTTTCTGTTTTACTTTAAGATGAGACAATCATCACCTTTTCTACACATAAGATATGTAGACAAGGCAGACCTGGTTTCAGTTCTCTGATCTAATTTATTCAGAGAAAGATTATGAGCAGAAGTACCTCATCTTCAGGGAAGCATCACACCTGTTATATTATGAATGAATATTGTCAATAACTGACAGTTTATCCTACCAAAGGATAAATCGGACTACACTGTGGCATGAGAGAGACATATTCCAGAATTATAATATTGTGTAGATAACTTGCAAAATTTTATGAAGCTTGATATCAAGCATATTAATTTTTTTCTCCCACAGATCATTTTGGTGTTTTAATAGTATTTCACCTATTATTTTGTTATAGTCTGGCTTATGCATTTAAAATTTAATTTTTCTTCTGATACACGCTTTTCATTGCATAACCTTGTAATTTTATGATACCTGATTTTTTTTGTTTCCTGTCTCAATAAGATGGTTGCTTAGAAGGAAGCCTTAATTTCTTTGAAATTTGAGACTTCCATTCTGTCAAGCAAAATAGAATAATAAAATGTAGTTCTAATAACTTATTTAGATGAAATGGTACTAAAGGTTTCCCATAAATTTCTGTGCTGACTACAAGGAAACTAGCTTTTAACTGAACTTTTAATAAACAGAGTGGAAACGTACTTGTTTAAAACCAGGAGCTATAAAAGCCATCCGACAGAGCACAAAGCCTCTTAAAATAAGTAAGAAAGAGGAATGGGCCCTTATTTTTAGTATAAGAGATTCATTGGTGCACCTCAATGCAGATATCAGGATATAGGTATCTCATTCTGGCTAAGGATGGAGCCATAAAGTGTCATCTGCTGAGCGGTGCTGAATCAGCTCTCTCTTGTGAAATGAGACAATAAGCAAGAAATAGATTCCAGCCTTGTATTGGCAAAGATTTAAAATTCTCTTTTTTTTTTTTTTTTTTTTTTTTAAACTTTGGGAGCATAAGAACTTCTATCTATCATATCTGACAGAGCTGCCCTAAGCAGAGTTGCAAAAGCATTCAGAATGAAGCTATCTCAATTTGTGCTGCTAAAGATGCTCCAGCTGCCATGTGATATTCCCCTACAGCAGGAAGAATAGTGAAAGAATTTCTTGTTTAGTCAGTGGAGAGGAATTCCACTCTCACAGAGGAGTCCCTGTGGAGAGGGAGGAAAAATTCAGTTCAGGTCTATCTTACAACAATTTTAATTATAATATCTTTATTTTCCTGCTTTATGTCTGGCTAGCACTGTATCTGCCTGAGGCAACTCTGAATTCTTCCAACTCGGGCTCCACAGACAGGACATGCCTTGCTGGGGCATCCTTAGGGGGCTGTGAAGTCAGTGAATTATTTCACCGCACTGGTTCACAGTGGGGGTTTCTGTGTTTATATCTACTGCCCCAAACTCAGGTGTTAAAGTAATACATAATAGAAAGTACATTCCCTCAGATTCTAAGTCTGGGCAAAGACTGACCTGGGATTAGAAGCTTTGTTTTTTGTACCGGGTACCCACAAACTACTATGAAATAAACCCTGAAGTATTTCACATTCCTTCCTCTTCTTGGAAATAAACCACGAATTATAACTGTAAGGAGATATGCACTGTGCATGCTGGAATAAACAAAGCAACTGTTTTTAGATTCAAAAATTCCAGCTCCTTGCAATGTATTGCAGATCAAAAATCAATACAGAGAAATGGACTCAGCAAAAACAAATTACCTCAGCAAGTGACTTGGACTTGCTCTGCAAACTTTTCTTCTGCTGTTTTTAACCCTTTAAGATATCAGATCACTGCTACTTAAAGGAGGAGGTGCAGTCATTGTTTGTTTGTTTAGATATTTCAACACAATTTGATAGCACAGCTTTCAAGGTGAATCTCAATATAAAATTTTCCAAGTGCATTCTGATTGTTATGATGAAAGACGCTTTTTGTTCAAAGGTAGATTAAAGAATATTAAAGAATGTATGGTACTTTTATGACTTTTTTCAAATACTAATAAAGTCACATTTGATCACTCAGGCATGACTTTATATTCCTGGTATATAAATATGAAATTTAAATTCTTGGTATATTTTATCTACTTTTCCTTCTCCTTCTCTCTCTCCTTCTCTCTTTTGTTTTCCCCACGAAGTACTTTTGATGCTTTTGTTCTGCAATTTACTAAATGATGGCTACATGCCAAACAGATTTAGGAAAGTGATCAAACCAATATATCATAATGCAATTTTCTAAGACTGATTCAAATAGACTTCTGACTAAGACTGCCAAAAAACAATGAATGCTCAAGATTACTCAGAATGTTAATGTGAATTTTACTTTCTATCCCTTTAGCATTAATTAAAATTAGAACAGACTGTTTCATTCTCTTTATCATTACAGCTTAAACAGCTTCTGACTGACACCTCAGCTGACTTATTGTCCTTCAAAATTTTTACATGTATGCCAGCCTGCCTAGCCACAAGTGTAGATGTAATTTTTATTAACATTATTTGCAAGTCTAAATAGTGTTGTGGGATAAAAGGAACTGAAAATTCGCCTTACTTTCAAGGACACCTCTTTCCTTCCTCCCTTCATTCATTATGGACGGGAGAATTTTATCCTTTGTAAAAAGTAAACAGCAGAATACATCACCAAAGTGGTTATAGAAGTAGTGACAATTGAGGATAAAAATAACAGTACTAGTTTTAACATTAAAAACTTAAGATAAATAGTTAACAATACTATAAGATAAACAGATAATACCATTAATTAGGTGTCATTAAGTGCCCTCTATTACATCAAGACATATTTGTATTTATATTTACTCATATTAAGATTACAAAAATACGATATATTTCCTTTCAAAAATCTCCTCAGCAGAACCACATCACATGATTTATTGATATGCTGGAGGGAAGGGATCTTGACAGGCTTGAGAGGTGGGCCCATGAAAACCTCATGAAGCTCAACAAGGTCAAGCACATGGTCTGGCACATGAGATGGGAAAATCAAAAATAAAAATGCAGGCTGTGTGGAGGTTGGATTGAGAGCAGCCCTGCCAAGAAGGACTTGGGCATGCTGGTGGACAAGAAGCTCAATGTGACCCAGCTATGTGCCTTTGCAGAACAGAAAGCCAACCGTGTCCTGGGGTGCATACAAAGCAGCGTGGGAAGCAGTGCCAGAGGGGGGATTCTGCCCCTCAGCTCTGCCCTCTTGAGACCCCGCCTGCAGTGCTGTATCCAGCTCTGGACACACAACATAAGAAAAAACATGGCACTGTTGGAGTGCCTCCAAGGGAGGGCCATAAATACGATCAGAGGGCTGGAGCACCTCTTCTATGAAGACAGTCTGAGAGAATTGGACTTGCTCAGCCTGGAGTAGAAAAAGTTCTAAGGAGACCTTGTAACACCTTCCGGTACCTTAAGGGGGCAACAAGAAATCTGGAGTGGGACTTTTTACAAGAACATGTAGTGATAGAAAAGAGAGTAATGGCATTAAACTGAAAGACCATGGATTTAGTTTATATATTAGGAAGAAATCCTTTACTGTGAGGGCAGCGAGGCACAGGAACATGTTGCCCAGAGAAGCTGTCGATGCCCCATGCCTGGAAAGGTTCAAAGCCAGATTGGATGGGGTTTTGAGCAACCTGGTCCAGTGGAAATTGTCCCTGCCTGTGGCAGGGGTGCTGGAACTAGATGACCTTTAAGATACCTTTCAACCCGAACCATTGTATGATTTCATGATCCTATGTACCTGTTATTACTTCAACGATGGAATTCAACCAAACCATTCCAGAAGGATTCCATATACCTTTTAATTCCCAATTAATGTCTAGAAATGCAGCTTAGAGTGAGGTTACCTACCAAGAATTCGCTTTTGATTCTGAGGACTTTTCTAGACCAAACTAGATTGCAGCTTCCAGGACTTTTCTAATTCATGCTGTTGATTTATAGCTTTTGTAGTGATATCAGACATGAATTTTTATAGAGAAATACACTATGAAAATATGCCATCTAATTCCATTTACTGTGTTGGTGTCTTCTTTTCTTCTTTTTCTTCGAGAGAACAGGCCAAGAATTATATCTTTAATCTATGTGTTCCTGCTCTTGTTTTCTGTCTCATACCATCTCCCCAAATGCCAGAATAACTCTGACTGTGAAGCCATAAATTGTCTATTCTTTGACAGCTTTATAACAAACCAAACAAAACAAAAACAAGAACAAAAACAAAAACAAAACCAAGAACAAAAACAAAGAAAAAAACCCCACCAAAACCCCCAAAATACCAAAAAAATACACCCCAAAAACCCCCAAAAAGCCAAACAGAAAACAAACCAAATGAAAACAAAACCAAAAAACAATTTAATACTTTTGGAAACATAGTAAAAGTTGTACTTAAGATAAGCTATTCAGTCCTTTTACACCGGCCACTGGAAAATACGTCATTCACTGATGAGATGAGCTGGGAACAAAGTGGTGGTCACATGAATTAATAGATACTGAAGTATATGACTCCAGAAATACTAATTTATATTACAAGAATATCATGGCAAGATCTTTACAGATCTTCCTCTCACTTTGTGTAGTCAGATGATTAATGGATTAGGTATATTTTTGTGCTTGTGTTCTCACACATCTGGATTCCCGACATAGACAAATGCCTTCCTGTTTCACTATCACCACAACATTTATTCATTTTCTGAAATCAGAAGCAAGTAGAAAGAGGAAAAATAATTTAAAATTTAAATTCTTTATATTTTTGAGGCTATTTCTCCCTTTACATATTCTCTAGTAAAAAAAAAAATCTTTCTCTAAAATAAAACAGAATACACACCTACACACACACAAAGAGATTGTTTTGGTTTTCCAGTTTTCATTTGAGACACATTTTTATCTGTAGTTTTTATACTTCTAAAGACTCAGTACAAGTGAATGCAGTTAAGCAAAATCTAGGCTGTAATGAACAGCTTGGGAGATACAGCAAAACTGGAATTTGCAGAAATAATGCACATATTCCTTCAATTAGCAATGAGATACTTATCAGAGACACTGTCTTTTGTAAAGCTTCCCTGCCTCCTCATCTGTTTTCACTTCTACAAAGAACGTATTTGAAATTGAAGAATGATCAAAATCTAAGCAGCTGTCAGTTTGCAGATTCTCCAGCCTCTGCAAATGTGCTGCCCCTCTGCCAAGGCCATGCCTAAATGCCAGTTATAACAAGGAGGACATGCATATTGTGTTACATTAGTTGCTACTAATTTTCTCAATTATTTTGGCTAGTACTATTGATTCTTCCATCAAAATGAACAAATTGGATAGGCCAAAACACTGGAAGAATCTCTAATTATAAACACCCTCTAAACAACACCTCCATCAGGCATAATCATGCCCTTATCATGGCTGTTATGTATTCAAAATCCCATCTGAGGGAAAAATGTGTTTTTTCCTTATAATTAGTACCTTACTGTCTACTCGCTTACACCAATTTTAAGCTCTGCAAAGTCTGACATCTTTTTGTTTTGTTCTGTTTTGTTTTGGGTTTTTTTTGTTTGTTTGTTTGTTTTTTTGTTTGTTTCTCACTATTCAGAAACTTAGTTTGAAACTGCAGTTTCCATTGGAACAAATCCCGCCCAGAAATTTTTAAGCTAATGGTATTATTCTTGGGGCTATCCTGTGCAGGGCCAGGAGCTGGAGTTTGATGATCCTTGTGGGTCCCTTCCAAGCCAGAATATTCTGTGCTTCAGTGACTATCCAATTTTTTTCCCCTGTTTTTTCCTAAACATTCTGATCATCTGCCTATGTCTTCCAAACAGCATTTTAATAATAGCTTAGCGTTTGGAAATGAATGCAAGAGAAATGAGGGTTTTACAGCTAAAAGAAAGAATCTACAGATCTAAACATATAGCCAATATAGAAGGATGTACATCTGTTGCAATTAAAAAAAACAGAAAAAACAAAACCTGAGAAAAAATAATAGTGAAAAATTCAGCTGAAACCCATGTATTCCTCAAGTCTCTTTGTATTAGACAATAATTCTTGATTTTTGACCTGAAAAGCCACGATATTGATGACATGGATGAGAATTAAAATACTGATTATATAAATAGATTTTAGAAGGGAAATTGGGCATCTAGAGTGACTAGGACAAGTTGCAGGGTTATATTTTGCAGACTTTTACATATATCACCATGAAAATTGGTGAAACTCTTGAAAATTTCTTAGTTCCTAAAGAGACAAACATAGAGACTTTCTTTTAAGTATTCTATTGCATATATTATTTTTTGTTACCAATAGGTTTAATTAAATGTAATTCCACTCTCTATATCACTTTCGTGTGTGGGTCTAAGGAGAGAATTGTCACATTTCATACAAATATAGAAATGATAATTAGTTTCCCGAAACAAATAAAATGGCCTGTGTGCATTTACTTTCTGCCTAAATCCCTCTAAAAGTACTTTCACTACAGTAAGGTTTAACTCTCTTCTTAAATGAGCTAAAACTAGAATAAGTAAGTAGAATTCCACCTTTCTTATAATATAATGTTATTTCATAATGTTTGTGCAGGATGCCATAATCCAAAGATATGAGCAATGGGAATACTTAGATTCTGAAATTCCAAGTATAGATGAAGAGCTGCTAAATTCCAGCAGTGAATTGCTTCCGCTAAGTACTTTTCATGCATGCATGTTGAGTCTCTAAGCATACTCAGAGTGCTCCATCATGATATGCCCTCTAAAAATGTAAATTTACTCTGATATCTAGACAGTAGCAAAGTTATTCCATAGACTGCAGAGTGGCATGCGAAGTAGAGTTAGAAATTAATCACTGTGTATTACAGACAAAGCTCCTTGCATACAAGTAGTTTATTTTACATAATACGTGTCATTCAAGGAAGAGTTGGTTTGTATACATAAACACAGACACATATTTGCACATGCCTCAAACAGTGAAATGGAAAGAGATGTATATTGGAAATGACCGAAGAACTAAGCTATCTACCAGTTCCATTCATTTATGCATAAAATGCCTTATTGATTTAAAATGAGGCGAGAGACAAAATACAATGGAATAGCCTAACCGTCTAGAGAGCAGCATTACTTACTGATGCTTAACCCGTGGCAACCAAACCTAATCTTTCATATCAAAATCTTCATAAGGGTCACAGGATTTGTATTACAGATTTCACGGAGAGAAGAAAATTGGGANAATACAGAGAAAAATATTTAAAAAGACCTTCTAGAACAAACTTTCCTTTGTTTTCAAGTCTCTTCCTGCCCTCCAGACCCACCCCACCTTATTTCAGCCACTGGATGGACTTTACAAATGTGCTAACCATATCAAATCAGGGGAAAGAAGAGAACAGTCTAGAGAGCAGCATTACTTACTGATGCTTAACCCGTGGCAACCAAACCTAATCTTTCATATCAAAATCTTCATAAGGGTCACAGGATTTGTATTACAGATTTCACGGAGAGAAGAAAATTGGGAGTTAAACTTCATTAGATGGCCAGTCGTGTGATGACACAGCTCACCACCTCATTTTAACAAGGAGCTGCATTGGGCAGGTCAAGCCAAGACCCATGACATGGGCTTGCTTGGGACAACAGCTTTCACAACTGTGTTCCTTCCACATCTGTGGATTTAGCCTAGATAAAAGCCCTTCTCCACTGTGGCACAATGCAAGTCCCATGTGGTAGACCAGCCTGGGGACATAAAGTACGTGTTGGCCATGTGCAGCCAACAATCAGTGCTGTCCAGCTGCCACCTGGCTCTCTGTAGGACTGCTAAGCAAGGTAAAAAAATTACAATAGTTCATCTCCTCTTTCATCTATTGGCTTTAGGAAAAGGCAGCTGCAGTATTAAAATGTCAAGATGTTGGTTGTTATTAACAAGGCCAAAAATAGATCTTTTAAGAATGTGAAAAATGAGGGCAGTAGAATTTAATAGGATCTCTGATGACCTGAAAAAAAAAAAACCATTTACAGCTCTTTTGCTGTGTATTACAACAAGCAAAAATAAAGCTAATTTATCTCCAAAACAGCAAATTGCTTTTTAGTAAATGGCTCATGAGGGGGCAATAAAAACATTAGAGAATCTTTGACATGGTAAATAATTAAAGACTGGTCAAAATCTTGATAGAAACTCCCCATTGCCTGCAAATTACAAGACCTCAAGGGTACTCCTGCAGAAAAGGAAATGTAGAGTAACACAGGAAATTACTCAAGTTCCAGGTTCAACACAACAGCATTAAATATTAAATATTAAGTAACAGCGCGCACCAAAAAAAAAGGAACTTTACATCATCATCATCTAATTTGGCTCTGCATCATGGGGACTCATACATCTTAGTGGTTCAAGTAAAAAATTCAAATTGAAAAACCAACAGTGTAATAATCTAAAAAAGATAGTACATTAATAGGTCATGTATATGGAAATACCCTCTTAAATTGACCAATTAAATCATAAAAGATAAAATTACATATCATAATTAAGGATTCTAAAAGCCATTCTCTAACAAATACTGAACATTTACCCTTTATTTGATTAAATTTTAAAGACAGTAGGCCCATACAGAAATATTTTTATTTCCCTGAACTACAACTCCAGAGCAAGAGTGATTTAGATTCCCAAAGCACTATGTTGATTTTCATTAAAACCACCTCTGTTTTTCATAACTCAAGACCTGTGCTGCTCCACCTTAGTCAAATAAACACTCTCTCCCAACTTCAAAGGCAAAGTCAAGAACCAAGTCCTTCATATAAAATGTCAATATTGTTCCCTGAACTCCATTTATTTTTATTAGGGGTAAGCAAGATTTTAAGGGAATAAAAACTCTCAAATCAAAGAAAAACATGCCATTAAAGATAAGGTAACGTGTTAGGGAAGAACAGTAACAGATTTCCAAAATGTTGCTTACCCTACATTATAAATGCAAAATAAGATTTTGAGTTATTCCAAAAATCTAACAAACAGAATAGAATTGGAGCTACTAGGTTCACTGGTATCAAAGTGAAACCTCAAATGAATCTTATTACTCCACCCATTCCAGCCAATGTTGGTTTTCAATTTTTTCTTTTTTTCATTAACTATTACACTCATGTTACAACTCCTGACACCCACAAGCAGCTTAATGTAAATTAAAATTAAAGCAAATAATTAACAGACATTACATTAAGCTCATAACCTGATAGGAGTAGGGGTAATAAACAAGCTGAAACATAAGAAATCCGTGTTGGATATCAAGGGAAAAAAAAACCATAAGAGTGGTTAAATACTGTAACATATTTCCCAGGGAGACTGTGAGATGTCTATTGTCCTGAATTTTTCAGGATTGGGTGTCTTGATATAATCACTCCTGCTTTTGAGCTGATGGCTGAACTAATTATCTCAAGAGGTCCCTTCCAATCTCAGTTTTTCTATGATTTTACTATTCTCTTCTGTCTGCATTTTTGCTGTCAGGCTTTTTAAAAATGTAAAAGAAACCAATCAAGCATATGAAAAGAACATATGGTATAATAAGAAAAAAACATACTTAACGGCAAAATAACCAAACATCTTTGGCACTCTTGCTACTGTTAGCTGGTCTAACAATGTCAATACTGAAATAATCAAACCACATCAAAATGCACAGCACATAAGGTCCGTACTTTAAACCCTTCTTTATGTTGTCAGTTCTCTAAGAAGTCACAGCTCTATGGAACATGTTTAGCAGTGAGTGACCCCCGGTAATCACCTAATGAGGAGAACTTGTTTCTGCAAAGCTGTTCTTTGGAAAGGATGAAATACAGAAGAAAAAACATGGTTAGAACAGATCTGAATTTTGACCCCAAATCCCTCTTTTTTTTTTTCTCTAAGAAATTGTACAAGGTCAAGGAGATTATAAAGTTTTTCAGTCATTTCCATTTAAAATTGAGTGGGTTTTGGTAATATAAGCTTCTGTGCATTAGCTGATTATATTCAGAGGATTTATACAGAGATTCAAATAAATGTGTCTGCTCAACCTGGGAAAGTTCCTTTGGCAACAGATCTAGAAAATTCTAGGGTCTGCAAGATGAAACTTCATATGGTGTTCTGCTACTGTGTCAAAACATGGGAAAATTTTGAATATCTACTATGAATCAATACAGCACTGATAAAGCAGTTATATTGATTTATGATTTTTCATGTACTCTAAGAGGAAAGGACACATATCAGAAGAAAAACTCAAAGCAAACTTTTTGTTTATTTATCTGGGTCCCCAAGAAAATATTATTTGCACTATGACACACATTAATTTTAGAAGTACCTTATAGACTACTGAGAGCAGTACAGACTAAAGTCTTCTTTTTTTGTACAAGCACTGTCAAAGAAGCTTTCAAACCTCCTGTTGTGGGTTTTTTAAAGGACAACCCGGAATTATTAAGTAGAGAGGAGTTGAATTAAAAATTCAAGCTGTCCTTTTGACTAGGGAAAATAGATTAATTAGAGGCCAAACCACCTGTATTTGTCAGCAAGAAATTACTGTGTCATGGATTATCACACTGTATAACACTTACCAGAATTGTGACATTGTAATGTCACCATACTCATACTTTCATCTCTTTTTGATGGGTGATCATGTCATTACAAAGGATGCAAAACACAACATCATCATAAATCATCCACATAAATCTATGTAACTCATAATAAACTCGTGACACTATTTGTTTTGCAAGAACTGTTTTGCTGAGGGTACAATTGGTCCACTACAATTAAGACAGCTCAATTCTTATTTTAATTTACTATTTGAAATTCTTGCCTGTCTGTAAAACATGGAGGAAAAATATCCTTTTTTTTTTTGAAACTTACCAGAATTAGAAAACATGCACAAAATATATACCACAATACTCTTAAAAAAACAAAGCTAAATCGTATGACACAAATACACAAAGAGATACACATACAAATTCTAGACAAAAATAATTAATAAAAGAAATTGCATTTTTTTCTTGTAAAAAAGATTGCAGAAAAAAGGCTGAATTTTAAATATTTGTATTCAGTGATTAATGTTTTCCATCTATGGATACAGAATTTATTTCCCTTCTTTTTCCTTTTGCTAAAAAGAAGGTTCAAACCATCAACATGTATTTTTGCCATCATTACAGGAATAGCCAGGAACAATTTAGATCCATGTGCGAACTGAATTTTTTCTTCTTTTTGAGCTCGGCTGAACAAGTAGAAAATAAATGTAAATGAGGAAGGAAAGCAGCCAGAGTTCCTCAGGGTTCCACTGGGAATGTAAAGAACATGTTGCTGGTGATATTTCTGCTGTTGTGTTTAGTGCCAACAAATCTCCGAAGAATTTTTTTTCCATACACCAAACTGTTGCAAACCTCAGTTAATTCACTCTGCATAATAGTACTTCTAAATTCATACATGGTTCCTTTTTGTGTTCTCAAGCTGAGCACCTAGAGACCCCAACGCAAGCCAAGGAAAAATAACCAGTGCATATATTAGAAAATTCATAACTACAAAGCCCTAGTTGAATTACTAAGCTTTTTACTATTCCTCTTGACTGTCAGTACAAGGTATTTTATAAGCATTAACGCCAACAAGTCAAATGGGTAGACTGATGTTAATACAGCAGTTTTAAGAGAATGTTTTGTGTAGTAATGAGATGGTAAGAAAATCGATGAAAACAAAGAAGAGAAGTGAGAGGGAGAGAAGGAAATGATAAAATGTTGCTAACTTAATCTACCACACATGTAAAGGTCAACCCACAAAACGAGGAAATGTTTTTGCCTTCTGCTTAGTGCCTCTCTAACTAGCAAACTTAACACCCAAGATCTGCTGACTTCTCTAGGAGCAGAAGACCGGACACATAAGGACGAATAAACCGTAGCACAACAGATCTATGGCATGCACGCTACTGTTAAGGAAAAGAATTCTGACAAAAAATTCCAGCTTCTTGGCAAACTCCCTAGTGACTACACTGATTTTTTTAAGCCTTGACTGTCGTTCAGTACTGATTAACTAATTCACAGATCAACTAAAATTGGAGGGGACTTCCAGACATCATGTAGTTCAACCCCCATACTACAGAAAGGACACGCAGAGCTGGTTGCATAGGATCACATGCAGGAAGTTGTTGAATACATCAAAGGAGAGACTCCACGCTGTCTCTGCACAACCTGTACTCAGTCACCCTCAAAGTCAAAAAGTGTTTCCTGATATTTCAGTTTGTACTAATTGTCTCTTCTGTCAGTAGGCACCAGTAAATAAAAGAGCCTGGCTCCATCCATCCTCTTTGCACCCTCCTTTCAGGTTCTTGTGACATTGATCACATTGGCCTTAGCCTTCTCTTCTCCAGGCTGAGCAGGCCAGGTCTCTTAGCCTTTTGCATTGGAGACATCACTTCACGGCCCTTCACTGGACTGCCTTCAGTGTGTCCACGTCTCTCTTGTGCTGTGGAGTCCAGAACTGGACACAGCACTCTGACTGTGACCTCAACACAGCTGGCAGAGAAGTTGTAGATACTCAATCCTTGGAAGCTTTCAAGGACAGGCTGGATGGGTCCCTGAGCAACCTGGTCTAGTGGGACATGGCTCTGCCCATGGCAGGGGAGTAGGTATGAAATGACCTTTAAGGTCCATTCCAACCCAAACCATTCTATGATTCTACGGTCCTATGATTTCATGATTTTATCGTAATGTGCAGGTCAAGAAAGAGTACGCTTTTGGTTTTAAACTCTTCAGTTAATTCCTAAAACCTGTTTGGAGGACTCCATTCCTATAAATAGGGATTTAACCATATAACATATTTTGCTTATTCTGTTTTCACACAGTTGTGCCTCTCACTTTGAGAATTCACAGAGATGATGTGAAAAGAAATGCAAAAATTACCTGAATGACAAGAAGTAATAAACCTGGGAAACAAGGTGAAACACCAGTTGAACTATACATCGATCAACATCCCACACTCTGTTTTCCCTAAATACTTCCAATAACTGAAATAACAGTGGGAGTGGCAGTGTCTGTTGTAACAAATTGGTACAGTAATTTGGTTTGCTGCCTTAGCAAAGAATAGTCACTTCCATCCTTGATCTACCCAAACAGTCTTGTGAATTTGGCCACAGAACTCTGAGATGATGTTATTATCTTATATCATAAAACACTGTAAATACCATCATTATTCTTGAATTAGGGAAGGTGAATATAATAGCTGATAAAAAAGTACCAAGAGGAAATATAGAGAAATATTCTTTAGCATATGTCTTTTCAACATGTTAATAGTAATTCTAGTTTTGTTAAAAATTATCTAAATTCTGTCTGACAGAAATATGCTGAACTAATTCTATTCTGATTCCTTTTTCCTCATTAATTTCAAATTAAGAACAAGAAATTCTTTCATTGTTTCATCTAGAAAAGAAGTGACAGCCAGGGAGAACACTATTTATCTAATCTTGACAGTGAAATAAAATAAAAGTATCAGTGCACTAAACATTTATTACATGCACTTCCAGATATCAAATTTTTTACTAATTTAGGTATTATGTCACTTTCATATTGAAATAGGTGGGAAAACTTAGAAAACTGCTCTCAGGGTTTAATACATTCATTACATGAGAAAGTTCGTATTTCATAACTAAAAAATGGTTGATTTTGAGTAATTGTTTCAATATATCAGATTTTATGTAGAAAAAACTGTGGGACTCATGGAAACGAGACGTATGGGTCAAATGGCTATATAGATGTGGGTAAAAAAGCATACAGTATAAGTACACCACATTGTAAGGATAATAATGAGAATGATTAATAAGGCTTTCAGCCTGTATCCTAAAATAATCTCTCTGGAATGTTATTCTTGTCTTTGTTGATGATACCTGGAGGACAGACTCCTAATTTAATGTGCCTGAATTAAATACCTAGTATATGAAGTAAAATTATGTCCACTTATTTCCAAAACTCTTGAATAGAAAGATGATATGTAAAACAAATATTTACATACCAGGTTTACAAAGCAACACATATTTTAGCAGAACTTCATCTTAATTCAAAAGCAAGCACAAACCAATCCTATAGATGTCAAAATAATTTCTGCATAGGCCTTCTGTTTGTAAGATTGATTGATTTGGTTGGTTGTCAACAGTTAAAAATTGCAGAGGAACAGTTTTGCAATGTATCTGCAGAACTTTAAGGAATGAAATCTCTGTCTATATATATCTCATCCTTATATCCACAGATAATTAGAATTCTCTAGTTGGCTGATTAATTGAGAATATACTATTCTAAATCTTTCCTTATCGTTCTGAAAAATCTACATTTGCATATGATCTATTTAGGCTTTTACACTTTTATCCATTATGAATTCAGGCAAGTATCAAAGGACTTATTCTCCAGTCATACTGTATGGATTTAGTTTCATTAAGGAAAGTTAGTTTACGGTTAAGACAGCAGGGTGTTGTAAATTTTATTTTAACCATTTGGAATGTGCGATCCAACAAAGTTACCAGGAAAAAAATTTTCATCCCTGGGGTTGTAAGGTTTACTTGGTTAATCTCCCTTACCAATTGGGGCAGCGGAGGGGGGGTGCAGGGTGGGGAAGCTGGCGAGTAAATTACATCAGTTTTAAAAACCTCAGGAAAAGGCAGTAGAAATTAGATTTGAGCAGTGATTTGGCACAAATCTATCTAATAGAAATCCACACTAGTGCATTTGTATAAGATGGATGAATTTGATTTAATCTTGCCAAGAACATGAACACTAAATTACACACACCAGATGAGACTAAACTCACTTTATCATCAATAGAAAGAGAGTGAGTAATTTTTATGAAGTTAATCAGCTCATCCAAGGTATAATGAAGACTGTAGTGAAGGACCAGCATCTATTTAACATTTGACTTCCTTTTTCTTTTTCCTTTTTTCCCTTTTCTTTCTTTTTTAAAGGCAAGAGGATAACCTGTAATTCATATTCCTGCAAATTGAAAACCCATGCTGCCATACATGTTGCTACAAGAATGCTCTTGTTTCTACATCATCTCAGAGGAAAATATCCCTTGCTGGCTCTAATTCTTAATTACAGAAATGCTCTTTGGGCCTGGTTGAGGGAATACAGGGACCAGGATAGTTACTCCCTTATCTCAGATTGTTTGATTAGCACGTCAATCGCAGGAGCTACAGGTCAAAATTCTTGAACTTGTTTTAGAAGTCCAAATAAAACCCTTTGTGACATTTATTAATCTGTGACATTTAAATGTTTCCTAAGAAGCACATGAAGATATCTTGAAATAGGTTATACCAACATCTCTAAGTAGTCTAAGCAGCACAATGTCTCATTTTCTGAGTCTTAGTACTTAATACTTCAACACGGTCCCTGAAATTTACTTTTTCAGTCTGAAGTAAGAATTAAAGGAATATTGGCTTGCTGTTAGAAGAATGTGGTGCAGCATGTGAGGGACATACAGAAATAGCTCTACTTGTAAATCCTAAAAATTGCATGGTGGAGACATTTTTTTAAGCAACTAATACCAGATATGACTGGGGGTCCCTGCATTTTCTTTATTAACTAAATCATGAAGGAATTGTGTAGGTCAAGCGCAAAAATTATTAAAAGGCATATATACATAAATCAATAAATCCCATTAAAGCAATCCCTATTTGCATTTTGGCCTGTTTGACACCATTACGATGAAGCTGAAAACCTATTAATTCCATCAATATTGAATACGCTGAGATTATAAATGAGGGAGAATCATTGTAAATTAATTAATAGCAATATTTTCCTTCTAGTATAATAATATGATGTAACACAAAATCTGACTTATAATTTTGCAATATTATTACATCGAGAACATTGGGGCTTGTTTACTTAGGTAGAGTATGGCCGTTAGGATTAATCATCTCTAAGTGTCATCGCTAAATGTGTGATTCTTAGAATTCATAATAAAAGTTTAACAGTCAATTTAAGTGTTTATCTATTTGAAATTTAAATTTAGGAAAGAGGAAAACTACTAGTATCACTGCCACCTATGATCATGTCTCACTGAACACAAGAATAAAATAAATTCCACACGAACAAAAATATCTCTGCAAGGAATAAAACACATTCTCTGGGTTCAGCTGAAAGAATTATGTCCAGGAAGTTCCCAGAACACAGACTCTTAAACACCTGCCAGTCCTTTTACAGTGTTGCAGCAGCTTGGGTGGACAACATAATGTGCTGCAGATATGCCTTTGAAGCTGGAGCAAAGGCAAGTTTCAAGGCTCCCAACCAGAAGTGAACTCAATTGCCAATTTTTTTGCACTGGTTATTCCTAGACAAATGAGGCAAATGCTAGACAAATTTACTTTGAAATTAATTATGAGAGAATTTTGATCAGAGCCTTGGAAAGCAGTTTTGATGAATTTCTCTGCAGATACATTAATATTCTTTGTGGATTTAGAAACAGGACATAGATCTATTTTTAATCCTTTACTTTTATTTCATGCCAAAAAATCTTTATTAAAGCATGCTGGGACTAGAGCTAGGGTTTTTTATTTTACAATTTCTCATTTCTTAAACATCAAGAAAATACCATAACGACTGTGATTAATTCTATATTTAGTAAGACTCTCCTCCCTTGAGCCAGTCTGAAAAATCACTGAAATCTTTATATTCTTTATACAGATAAATAATATGTCTATTTGATACCTCCAAATGTTTTAGGAATTTTAAGCTTTTTAGAATACTATTCCGCACTGTTTACACAGTGAAACAAAATAATATAAGACGTCCCCACACCAGCTTTTGTAGAAGGACAACTGATGGAAATGGGTGAATATAAGAGGGAAAGAAGAAATTTATTTAAGCATTCACAAGAACAGATATGACAAAAATTGTGATGGTGTGTTTAAACTGTTAAAATAATTAATTGTTATGAGTTCTGTACCCCTTTGTTCTAGTTTCTGTATCCCCCATTCATATTTTGCAATTGGTTTATCCCTGAACCTGTACTCTCCCTCAAGTTGCCCCTGCCCCTTTTTCCAGATTATTCCCCGTCAGTCTCCCCTATGGCCTAATCCCTTATCACAGGTATTTTAAAACCTTACCAACAAATATAAGGGCGACTGACCAAAAGAAACATCACATGGAAAAATACCTTGTGGGTTCCTTGGAAATTATGTTGAGTTGAATGATTTTTTTTTTTTAATGTATCACAGAACCAAAAGGTTAATTGTTTGTTTTAGATCTATTTAATTTTCCTTATAGTAGTTTGGCATGTCTGCTATGCTGTCAGACTGCACCACAGTACTCATTTTTCTGTGCAAGTTGGGAGACCTGCAAACTTATAGCTTTAACTATATAGAATACAGCATAAATGATAGACATTGTTTAAGACCATACTAACAGAACAGAGAAGTCCAAGAGAGTTTCTGAGAAACTTTCTTTTCTTTCGGTTTTTAACAAACTTATTTTTTTCATTCCTAAATCTAATCTGAGGGAAAATTCTGAAATGCGAAGGAGTACACATAGCTAAAGGGAGCAACCCTTGCTACACCCAGTATTTGATGTTTGTTTTGACATCCTTTAAGGTGCAATTTAAAAGTTCTTAAATATTAAACAATTGTAATGCAAACATCAAACTAAAGAGCGCAGTAGAGGTCTAGAAGTACAAACTGGTCAACTTTTAGATTTTTGTTTGCCTTGCACTGTCTCCTATCAGATGAGGTAATCCAGATGTAAACAATCTATATCAGGAGTTATACAAACTAAATTGTACTAAGGTGAATAAGTCCATCACTAGGCCTCATTTCGCCCAATGAGTCAAATCAGTGGTGAAATTAATGTAAGGAGAGCTCTACAATGGTTTCTTGTGAATTTCACTATGTCCATTCCGGTTTGACTTGCCCAGTTTGTACATTATTTATAATCTTTTTCCATAGCTATGAATGTTAAACTCATTAAAGTGATACGTTGAACACTGTTACAAAGTTTTAAGAACTGCCCAGTAAATGGAAAATACAAATGCTATTCTTTTAAAAATTCTATCTAAATTGCCATCAAACAATATGAATTAAGCAAAGAAAAGATATATTACAAACAGAAAAATATGCTACATTGCGTTACAAGTAAACAATAGGTACAAGTGTAAACTCTACAGAATTGTAATGTTTCATGTAACTCCTGGTGGGTAAGGTCACCAAATCAGAGTTCATTTATTTTCCTGCAGATGTAATCATTTCACTCCTCACCTCCTACCCATCTCTGACATATGTAGACTTAGAGTAGATCATTACAAACCTGACTTTACAATATCTTAGCAAAAAATTAGCTATGGGACAAAAAGCGTTTATTTCTGTATTCTACCATTTCAGCATATTTTCTTCTGAGTTTTTTGTTGCGTATTTTACATTCTAAAAATGTTTTTGAGATGTTGTTCGTTTTTAACTTTTTAAACACGGTAGGGTTTCAATGACACGTAAACAGTTGGAGAATCATCTAGACCAAGCAACTCATTTAAGAGTAGCTTCTGCAAGGCGTAGAGAAAAGCAGCATCTCTAGAGAGGGATTCAGAACTGCTAAGTTACACTGTGCTAATGTCAGGAAATATTTATGAACATGCTCATCTTTTTCTTCTAAAATGGCTGACTCTGTGATCCATCGTTCTTTTTTAATCACTTTAAAATCAATAGTAAATTTAAATGATGCCACATCCTCTGGCAGATGATGAAATTTTGTTCTTTTTTTACCTAACTCACCTAAATCACAGGCTTAGTCAGAATGCCTGTCTTCACATTTCTTCCTGGACAAAATGAGAGCACTATCATTCACAGTGTTATAGGGGGTTTAAGTACCATCACTTGCAATTCTGTGCTGAGCAGAGATGATACTCCTAATGGCTGTGTGGTGAGCCATAGCAAACCACCTACAGCTTTACACTGAGCTAAATTGACACTACTTATAGTGCCATGACTGCAACACTCCCTTTTCACAGTTGCACACCATATTAAGGGCAAACACAGGCCATGGTGCACTCACCACAGGGTCACACCGCAGTGAACATCAATGGTACAGGAACAGTTTAACCACTGAGTTCACTGTATTGGCCGTAGGGATGCTAAGATTAAAACATAAAAATACTACACAACCTCCTCACTCCCCCAACACACAACCTCAGAAAAATTTCAGTCAAAACTAACTCTGATGGAGCATTTAACAGAATACTAGAAAAAGCCTTTCTACTTGAATACCCAACATTAAGGTGGATAAATCCAAAGAAGTAAACTAAAAACCACAGCTGAAATGGTCTCATAGCACATCTAGCCACGTTGAATAAAAGCCAAAATCGCAGGTATCTTCTTCACTATTATAATAATTTCACACTACTGCCCTTAATAGGGAAAAACCTCCCTATCGAAGCAGTCCACTGAGCAAAGCAGTTACCAGTCTCAGTGCTGTACAGAGCTCGATAAACTGCCTCCCACTGTCTTATCACAGAGCAGTGTATGCATATATCCTACTTTCTGACAAGAGAGAGATTCATTTTTCACACTTTATTTTCATTTAGTTTGGGGAAGAGATTTAGTTACAGTTCAATTAAGAAATTGCTTTCACTGAACTGTTAGCACCAATTTAAACAAAGGTAGTATAGAATTGACAACTGCGTCTTTAAGTCTGAAACAGTGAGATGTTCTCCCATAGCTACCTACATTCATGAGCTCACATAGCTATGAAGAGTGTTTATTCATTATTAGTTATGGGACCTCTCCATATTAGCCATGTACAGAAACTGACAGATGTTACTCTTACATAATTTAGTAATTTTTCCAAATAATAATGAGGTTCTCAACACAGGCTGATGATTAGTTTTTTCAAGGTGACACCAAAAAGTATCTGTGTTTTCAAGTGGTAAGAAAACTTTTTACTTAACCTACTGATTAAAAAAAAAAAAAAATAGGAACAAAACCATGTGAGTGTTTTTTTGGTGGTTTTTTTTTTTTGCATATGAAGACTTCAGGTATGATACAGACAACAAAAATTAACTTCATATTGGCTAATATTGCTCTGAATTTAACCTACTGCCATTACTCCAAGGAAAATGTGAAAGAAAAAGGAAGCACCTACACCTAGGGAGCAAAGGAGAATATTTGCAAGGAGACAGGTTATCTTATGTGTTGCCTCCTAACACGAGTTATCATCATATATAAACTAGCTACGGACTTTAGCTGTGGGAAGAAAATCATATCACTGTTGAAAGTTTAGAACCTTAATAAGTACATGACTTTTCATTCAAACCCAGCAGTGAGTGTATCTCCCTGGATCATTTCTGAAGGTGTTTTACACACATTCCATCTTTTATTCTCTAAATTTATACAATCCATGGCAGCAATTAGTTTTGCTGATGTTATTTGTTACAAAAATCTTTTTGCATTTGAAAGGGCAAGGAGGTTTCATTTACCCCCAAAATGTGGTCTGTCGTTTGTCAGTTCAATCTTTTGTTGTCATTAAGTATATTTGACCATGCTATGTAAAACCAGAAGAAACCTTACACACTTGGCAATATACCACTCTAAGAGCCCTGACTGTAACTTTTAACCAAAGGAAAGTAAACTTTGGAAGTCTCAAGGACACAGAGAACTTCTGCAATGTTTTCTACCTAATGTTGGAACGGAGCAGTGAAAAATAAGTGCAGAAAACCCCCTTGCAGGTGTTTTTCGTGGTTGTGGTTGTTTGTTTTTTTTTTTTCTTCTGACATCTTGACATACAGTATGGTATTTTTCTCAGTTATTTACTGCAAAAATTATCAGAAATTTAAGATTTTTCTTATGACTATATTATATTTCTATAGATAGGAGGCAATCTGTAAATTAGATTCTGTCAGAAGATCTGAGCTTGGTATTCCTTAGGGTTAAAAGCACTAGATACTATTTCTTGGAATAAGGCTGGAGATGAACCAACCATTTGGTTTTTATTCAATCTTGGGCATTTGGTTGTAGGACAGTAAAGCAAGAAAAACTCCTGAACACAGGAGTTATTAGCCTGATAATTTGATAGCACGTTGAGAAACTTCTGAGCAGCTCCATGAAAGTGAGCAATAGAGAGCTTGCTATGCTCTCAGTGAACACCCAGGGAGAATGCAGGTGTATGGGGGGAAAAAAGGGATTAATGCAACTCAGAATTATTTAGAAGGCAACCCTGTCTTACTCTTTTTCAGCACAGGTACATGTACACACACAAACTCACATATTCACTTGCATCCACCATGGAATTTCTATTAGAAACTTGATAAAACATTTAATTTTTAAAGTTATTTAATTTTGCTTTTCAACTTGAAGCATAGTCATATCTGACAGCTCTCCTAGTAGACCTCTTCCAATATTGGTTTAACCTCATTACTGGAAAACTAGTATCTCATTTCAAAGCTGAATTTGTCATAATTTCCAAGGTTTCACTGCCTTTTTATTGCATTCCTATCAGAAAAGGCCAGGTCAATGCTTAAGAAACATTGTGCTAACCGCTAATGACTTTTTGAAATGAAGTTAATAACTTATTATGTATTTGTGATGTTATTACTGCTGCTTGGAAACTAAATTATTCTCTATTATGAGCTAACTATTCCTTGTTAGTCCAACAGACTCAGTTGCTTGTTAAGACTAAGTATTACTCTTTTTATTACTTTTGATCATGAGAAGTGGTCATCTAGAAGCACACATAATGAAAATGATAATCACTTCATAGAATTAATTACTTTTGCCAGCAAACCAATTAGAAATATTCCTACAAAAACCTTATCACTGTTGCAATGTGTTGTATAACAACTGAATTCTCTGTAGTATGAATGAAAGTAGCAGAAATTCCTGGGGATGAGGACTTCTGGTGAAGTGTCACACACTGCAGTATTTGGAAAAGTATAACATGGAATAGCTGGGAAAAGTTGTAAGAACTATTTTCAACATCTTGTTAGCCAGCAGTAGGAAACTGGCTTAAAAAATTAAACATAGGAAAATGTAAAAAAAAAAGAACAACCCAGACACGTATACAAGCAGAAGGATTTATCCTAAAAATATTTTCTTAAATCCATACTTAGTGCCTTTTTTCATGCCTACAACTTTTCCCATCCTTAACACTCCTGATTACTTAACCTTAAACAATATCAGGATTCTGGAAGCAGTAAATATTTATTACATTTCTGTTCTTCTTTTAAATTATAGTTATAGAAATTACAATATTTAGCAGATAAGTTCTTTACTCCCTGATTCAACCAAGCACTGGATCCAGGAGAGAGGATGTGGACAGCAATCTGCCTTGGTTTTCAGCTCTGTGGCTGTTTTCTTGCCTTGCACCCCTTTGCAAATCCAGTACTTCAGGATGAGCAGTAGAAGGTTTGTGTATTATCTCACTTTCCATTTTTACTCAGAAGTCTGTGAACAGGAAAGTCCCCAGGCACTAGTACTTATCTAGAGCTCTGTCTCCAGGCTTTGTTGCTCAGCTAGCAAAGGTGACAAAGCTGCACGGTATTTCTTGTACAGTCATCAGTGCAGGGCCAGGAGGTGGGGGCAGGTACCTTGGGCGACTGTGTAGATTTATCAGTGATAAACACTGATCATTCATGTGTTCATCATTCATTTGGTAGAGAAGCAATATTTCACATTTGTGAAGCTCTCCACTGAATTGGGAAGGACATTGTCTAAAAAATGGAAGAATAAACACGAGAAATAGTCCAGGCACTCAGAGTGGTATGCATATTTATACGGTTTGGTTAATGAATTTGTGAACCTTAGGCTATGAATTTTAATCCTGGCCATGGCTGCTGTAATTCTGAGAGTTACATATTGAGCAGGTTTGAGAAGTGTTTTGGAAGCCGTTAAATGCAAATGATAGAGATAATACCTAAAAGCCTCCAAGTAGCCAGATGGAAAGGGCTGGGCATGATAAAAGACAGGAAGCACCTCAGATCCATGCCAGCTGTAGGTTGAAATTATACAGGACACTTGTGTTTGTTTGTGTACTTTTAGTTAAGGGCAGTTTTTGTAAGTCTCCATTCATATTATATTCTAGCAAACTATTCAGAAAAAGTTGTGCTGGTCCTAGCTTTGAACACCGTATTGAGGGATACAGAGAAAAACCCCAGCATTTAGGCAGTCGTTGCTTGATAGTAAGAATGTTTTATGTGAACAAGAATGAATGGTACATAGAGATGAATTTTAAGGACAAATGTTTACTCACTTGATGCTACAAACAGTGACTCCTGGGTCTCAGAGGAACTGCCTCTACCTCCTGAAGTCTTGCTACTTCCATTATACCCATAATTTTATCAATGCCATGAATTATACAGTCTTAGAGAGAAAATGAGCCTCGCTTTGACCTGATTAATATGCAGAAGGTAATACTACAGAAGTAGATAAATGGGCAGGGGAACAAAAAGGCATACAGAATATGTTTTAGATTAAAATAGAATTAGAACTCTATGAATACTATTCACTCTATTATGCAACCTTTAGCATATATTTAAACTTAAAACATCTTGTAACAGGCAGCAATAATTATTAAAAGGAATGACAGGAGTCCTATTCTCAAGCTAGCTTTTTCAAGTGTCCTACATCTGCAAATAAAAACCACTCTCTTCATTTAGATATAAATAATGAGATTATAATCTGATATAATTTTTTTTCTCTTATAAAAATACCTCCCTTTCTGAAACATGAAGAGACATACCTATTTGTCTCATGAAAAGATTGGGGGATGCTATTTTAAACAAAAAACTTTCAGTAATAGACAATTTCAACTTTTCTGAGAAATCAGGGCAGGAAAACTTTAACAAGTCTAGATAAAGAAAAGGTTCCCTTCTTACCTATTCCTAGTGTGAACCAAAACCACATAGCCTTTACTATACACCTAAAAGCAGACTGTAAAGTGATTATGGGAAAACAGGACAATAAGACCCTTGGAATATACACCCTGACTAATTCTGACCAACTTGGATTAAATTTAAACTGATCATCTCTGTACTTTGTGTATTACTGTAATCAAGTCAGATTTTAAAAGTTACTCTTAATTTCATATTTATAGTTTCCCGCATGGTAATCTGTTCTCTAGCAGCCTGCTGTAGAGCAGTCTTTTACTTTAGGAAACTTTCATAGGAGGAAGAAACAGAAAAGAAAAAAAATATCTCCCCAAAACCCTCCAAAAATCAACATTTTTTTCCAACCGTCAGTTCAGTAGTGAGGCAGTCCCTCAGTGAAAAAAACCAGCTTAATTCCATTTCAACTCCAGTTTGGCCTGAAGGGCAGTACGACACACAAGAAAGAGCATATTAATCTTAAGATCTTCTTTTCATCTGTTAATTATCAATATTTCATAAATGTGAAGTTTTTGACAATTTAAGTGTAAACCTGTGAGCTGTACTGCCTGACTACCTTTGTCTTAAATCAGAGTAAGAGACATAATTTAGTCCTCATTCTTAGGTTCAGAAAATAATACACTTTTTCTCCATTCAAATATTACTTCCCATATAGTTAAGTACAGTTCCATACATTCACATTTAAGTACAACCCAAAATAACAGAGTACATTTTAAGATAAAAATTATATAAAAATGGGATCAACAAAAATTAGAGAGGTCTTCCCTTCTCTTGGATTCTTTCCCTCATCACTGCAAAATCAATACAACAGTTTAGTACGCTCTTCCAAACACTGCCTGCTGCTAGGAGTGATCCCATGATATGATCATTTAATGGATAAGTAAGTACAGAATTTTAACACAGCCTGAAAGAACAGAAATTGAATGAATTGACTTCATGGAGCACCATCAATATCTATTGCCTTGTTGTTAACAGTGCATTCAGGCATCAAACTTGCTAGGCTAACTTGAATTGCATCAGCTGTAGGAATGAACCTCTTGCAGCTGTAAACAAGTTTTAATGAGTGCTGTAGTATAAAAACATCTCCAAATGCAGGATGATGTAATAAATATAGTTAATGGAGACAGTAAATTGCTAGTTATACTGATGATCTTTTTAAAATAACTTCAAATCCAATTTTTTTATATTTGGTTAATTTCAGCTCTTATAGCATTAAATTTAGCAATGAATAATTATTACTGCACATGAAGTAATTGAAAAAGTTATCTCTGTGTACGTGAAAAATGTATGTATTATCACATTATATTCAACACCATGTGAAGACAACCACTGAAGTTAAAAATTATTTCTTACAGAAGTTAAATCTCCTGCATTAATATGGAATAAACCTTTAAAATCCCTAAGGAATCACAAATCACAATGAAATTTTAAAAAGGAATGCTTTAGAAACCATCAGCTACGACTAACAAATTAATAGATGAGAGCAATAGTCAGTTTTAAATATGGTGCTGAATGACTGGCAAGTTCTCAGGGTATAATGTTATTTAAATAATATTCTTCTGTAAATATTGACTTTCAGCTTAACTTCCTAAGTAGTAACACACTTTAATGCTATATTAGAATTAGTCACTGCTAATGCTTTTAAGTCTTTGCAAGATGTTGTTTGAATGTCTCTGCCTAAACAATGCCTGTGGCAAACAGCTGAAGCTCATTCCTGTATATCCAATTTGGGATACAGAATTGTCAGCAAATGAAATGTGTCTCACAAATTTTGAAGCAAATTAATGTGTTGTACAGAGTTAGGCAAATTGATTTGGAGCAAACTCTACAGGTATTTCCTCAAAGAGTAGTTGAGAGTAAGGGGGTATTAGCTATATGAAATGAACTGCAGGCTCAGGTACACTAGTTTCACAGATAAATACCTTCTGACAGGTGTTGAAATTTAACTCAAAGATTTCAAAATACAAAAAAATTACTTTTAAGAAGAAATCCTGTAGTTAAATTTCTGACATCCTTCTGAATTTTGCACCAATTTTCTTGCAATTTGTAGCAATAAAAAAAAAAAATTTCCATTAGAAAATAAATTAAATTACTAGGTGGTGATTTTAAGGTACTACTACTACTAGAATCACCAAAATACAAATGTTTACAATAAAAACTAAAATTTACAATGACAATCCAGCACGAAGAAAGCAAAAATTCCCCTGTCCAAAATCAATGGACTTAGAAAAGACAGAATAATGAAGCTACAGGAGGGAAACGGATTAGATCACACATTTTCATGTATGCAGCCAAAGCATGTACATTGACATCCATGGGCACTTTTCATTATTAAATTCCTGTGTCAAATATAATTTTATTGTTACTAATCAGGGGGTTTATTTCACTGAATTTTGAATTTCACCTTGTGATGACACAAACCAAATAAATTTTGCAAGAATTGGGGATAAGAATAGCTTTGTAACTGTTGAGATGCAATAATCATGTCTTAATACAAGGACAGCTCTCATTAAAATCTTAACCCTTATTAACATCTTAACCTAAATCAGTTTCACCACTCATTGTACAGGCCCAGAGAAGGTGACTTTAGTTGCATTCCCACCCACCCTTAGGCCCCAGTATGGTCTGAGAAATGCTCATTAGGCCTTGGCCTTGAAGAGCTGATCCTGGACTAAGCCTCTCTCCAGCTTGTCAGAAACACAGTCTATTCCCAGGAAGTAGAAGAGCACCATTTTTTAAAGAGTAGCCTTTGAAAATTATTTTTCTTGCCTGAAGGCCACAAATGAAATAATATTTCTATTGCTGAACCTTCAAAGAACTAACTTGAATTTCATCCAGGATAGAATACCACAGTGACTAAAACCCACTCTCTTGCAATCTTATAAACAATGATCTAAAGTAAAACTCTCTCAAGCTCTCATTTTTGAGGGGTTTATGAGTACTAAAGCCTACTACCTAATGACCTTAGAAACACTGGTCCAAAGTGAGATTTTTTTAAGCTCTTAATTTCCAGAACATAAGTGGCTAATGTGTCTCAAATGCCTATATGGCTGTGAAGCCAACCAAGAACATTTAGTAATAACAGACACAACGTTTTGCTATATAACCAAGGACTATTGGTACTGGCAAGCTCTGAGAAAGAATAAGTTTTAACTGGAGAAGAGGGGGCAGGAGACTGGGCAGCACTTTTCTATGAGAAAGACCACAATGCAGTACAGCTGAGCACAGGAATGAATGGCAGATAGTGGACATGGACTATAAAGTGAGATTGGGACCACCAAAACATTGGAAGTCCTCAGACTCGTTTCTAGAAAGGCCTAAAAGAATGGACTGTGAATGATAAGTAACAAGCAGAGAAAGTGAGAAACTTTTCTTCAGAGTAAAGAAGAATCTCCACAAAAAGGTACACAGCCCCAAGCCCAAGCATTGCCCCTTGGACCCTGGACATCATACTAGCCACACTGATGCAGCTGGATTGCTGCTTATCACCTGGGTTGACACTGGCATCCCCTCAACAGCCCTGGCTCTGAGACCAGGATAGGCAGCCCCATCATCTAGATTGACGCTGACGTGAGGGGTGGTGTACCCTCTTTTCCTTTTCTTTTTCCTCTTTCTCATCCTTCCTTTTTCTCTTTTCCTTTCTTTATATAATCTCTCCCTTTTTAATGAACTTCTTTAATTTCTGTTTCCCCTTCCATGCTTTCCCTTGATCCAAGACCCACTGCCATGTGCTTAATCTCTCTTTTCCTTTTACCCTACACTTTTATCTGAACCTCATTGCCATGTGCCTACATAGCATGTCAGGGACTAACATATCAATTTTCATGCCAAATGCTTAATTTACCAATTATACTCTATGCTTCTTTGTAGACTCTCTGACTTTTGTCATTTTTTTTCAACCATATGAATATTAAGTGCTTCTTCCCTTAAGGGTGGGTCATCACACTCAGGCAAATAGTTTTCAAAACGATGTTGATCTTCTCCAGCATGCTTTTTCATCTTCCTATTTCTGTTTGCAGTTGAGAACCTTAAAACGATACGCAAAGTTTTCTTGTTTTTTTGATTTGATTTACCTGAAAGACAGCCAGTGAGCGACAGAAACAGCAAGAGTTTCCATGACAACCACATCCTTGGTCACAAAGGTCCTTCCGTCCCTCTTTATGCAGTTGTTAGCAACGTTGACGTTTCTTAATTAAAGCTTAGCCTAGTGGGACAAAGACAGATCTCTGTTAGAAAAATTAAAAATATCTCTCAATAATATGACAAACAATTCAAGAGACAAAGCTGCTCCTGATGCAATTAAAAGTCTAGTTGCAAAGGTCTCTGTATGCACAGGAACAGGTATCCTGACAGATACTCAGAGGCATCTTACTCCAGTAGTTAACACTGTTAATAGCTCAAATGTCTGTGGCAGTGCTCTGCATATATATATATATATTTATATGGATATCACCTTAAAACTGCATGTGTCTTGTAGATTTGAATTTCCAAAAAGCCGAGATTAGAAGATAGTACACATATCTTTCACAGCAAACATATTCAAAGCACATAGCCTGACGTGTTCTTATTTTTCTGAAAGAAGTACGTTGGTTTTTGGTATAAAGTGTTTCAAAAAGCTCCTGTGGAAGTGTGGGTTAGATGAGTGGACGGTGAAGTGGATTGAGACTTGGCTGGAGGGCAGAGATCAGTGTGTTGTGACCAGTGGTGCAGAGTCTATTTAGAGCCTGCAGCTCGCAGTGTTCCCTAGGGATCAGCAATGAGTCCAGTTGTGTTCAACTATTAATCAGTGACCCTGGCTGAATGTAACCCTCAGGAAGTTTGCTGATGATACAGAACTGGGAGGAGTGTCTGATACCCCAAAGGTCTGAACAGCCCTCCAGAAGGGCCTCAACAGGTTGGAGAGATGGGTATAGGGGAACTGTGTGAAAGTTTACATGGGCAAATGCAGGGTCTTGCACCTGGGGAGGAATAACCGCATCACAGGCTGGGATCTGACCTGCTGAAAAGCAGCTCTGCAGAGAAGGGCCTGGGGGTCCTGGTGGACAACAAGCTGTCCATGAGCCAGCAGCACCCTCATGGCCAAGAAGGTCAGAGGGATCCCGGGGTGCATTAGGAAGAGCAGTGCCAGCAGGTCAGGGGAGGTGATCCTGCCCCTCTGCTCAGCCCTGGGGAGGCACATCTGGAGCGCTGTGTCAGTTCTTGATCCTTAGTACAAGAAATACAAGCAAATGCTGAAGAGGGTTGAGCTGAAGGCAGTGAAGATGATGAGGGGACTGAAGCATTTCTCTTGTGAGGGGTGACAGAGAACCGGAACAGGCTGCTCAGAGAGGTTGTAGAGTCTCCTTCTCAGGAGACATTCAAGACCCTTCTGGACACAATCCAGTGCAACCTGTTCCAGGTGAATCTGTTTTGTGAGAAGCTTTGAAGTAGATATCAGCATACTTCCTTTTCACCTCTAGCCATTATGTGATTCTCTTCCTGGAAGTAATATGTTGGTATATTTAGTATAAATAAATCTTAAAATGTTTTAGGAAAATCCAGGGGTTTTTACTACTTGTAAACTGGATTGAAATAGATTCCAGTTTCTTTAACCTTACTCAGTGTGTGGAGAAGCTGCCAATACATTTGAAGCAATCAACACTTTTACAGAATATATTATTTATACTCATCACCTACTATCTCCAGATTTGTGTTTCCTATCTGTCCCATGAGATAAACATAAATTTTAGCATACTTCATCTTTGACCACTGTCTTCTTAGCTATCACTTTAACAACGTCAGCAACTTTACCACATTGGAACCCAAGAGATTTTGCACTCAAATGTCTGAAAAGTCAGTCCAAAATATGAGAAGATTCAGCTGGTTTTGTATGGACATATGTGTACTTCTGGTCTTTGACTTGAAAAGCATCAAGTTACAAACATAAATTTCCTATATTTAATTAGCCATGTCTATTCAGGAGGATTTTGAGATCCTCTTATTGAAACCCAGGGAATCTTCAGTCAGTAGAGGCTGTGATTTATAACTACAAGAGCAATGACATGTGACATAATTATGAGACAAAGGAGAATTTCCTTTGCTTTTCTATCAAACCTCTTTTGGGGATAATATGACTCCTTCAGATTATAACCAGTTTAGTTACATGCTGTATTTGCTGCTTTGGGGTCCTATTTTCTATGTTAGAACCCTCACAGTAAGAGAACAGAGGCAAAGCTCTACACACTAGCCAAAAAATAAAAATATGAATCATAATCAGAGAGTAGTTCCTGCTGGATATTTCTATTTCTATTTCAACTACTCTCTGAGCATCTCTAGTTGTAACCAGTTTTGACAGTCTTTCCATCATATATAGAGAGACACACTGTGTGAGCACAAGATGACATCTCTTCATGTTGCTGGTATTTATGCCTGCCCCAATATAAAGGTGTAGCTTGTCAGCTTTCATTTTAACAGCACAGCAGATATGCTTTTCAACAGAGATAAAAAATCCCATTTAGGATTTGTACTTCCTTTCAGGTAACTCAGAACCAGGAAAACTTAATATTGGATGTACACAGAAGTATAAGCAACCCTGAAAGAGAACACAACATTTTGGTAGACAAGTGATTTTCCACATAGAGCTTGTAACTCATCTAAACCTCCACAGGAAACCTCCTCAATTAATTATTGATGTCTTCTGCCTTTGTTTTTCACATCAGTGATAATCTGCTTTCCAGTTTGTGTTCCTTTGGTTAGTGAATTATCTCATTCAGCAGTCTTTACTGGCCAGGCCTTTGGGAAATAAGTGTTTTCATTAAAATTTAAATTTTTCCCTTATGGTCATATCTCTTAAAGAGAGTAGAGCAGAGACTTCTCCCCCTGCCCCACACTTTATTACTCTTTCTTCTTCCTCTTTTCCTCACTTCCTTTCAGCTACTTTTATAACAGTGCAACACAGAAATTATTTTAACTTGGTGATTTTTCTCTAGCATGAACAGGGAAAAAGATGGCAAATTTTCCAGCATTATAGTGTGAGATTGTTGCTGTTTTTATTGCTAGGTATTACTGTGCCTGTTGGATTAGACTCTTAAAAAAATAATAATAAAGGTTGTGATTGGTAGAACAGAATAACTGGAGCAAAACAATGGGAAGATCAAAACAAAAGATGGGCTTATGCACATTTCTCTTTGAATTCTTGAAAGACAATGATTTTAAACTCTCTCAGAAATACTGAGACATGATGATTTTAAAATTTCTGTTAAAAAGATTTTTTTTGTTTTTTTCTGAATGTGCCATTGAAGAAAACAGAGTTATCACAAGTTGTGTCAGATAAGGAGCCCATAGCTGAATAGCTGTAATAACTTTTATGTGAAAACCCTATATAACCTGTATTTGTCAATGTAAAAGCTACTTCAGACCTGTTACACAGGAATATGAAAATGTAAAACCAGGTCACTATGACAGGGAGATAATCTAATTGAAGTCATGGGTGTTGGACACTGGCCTTCCAATCTGGATATTTGTTGTATAAATACGTTGGCTGATCTTAGTAGAAGAATTTCCAGCAAAAAAAAGCAAGGGCAAAATATGCCACAGCACAGCTCTTAAAAAAATCCACTTAGAAATCTTGATTATTGTCATAATGAAAGAATTTTGCATCTCTAGTTATTTTTTCTATATTTCTTGTTTCTTCAAGGATAGTTGGCTTAAAATTTACTGGGCATATGGATAAATGAAATGCATAGCAACAGAGCAGGGTTATTGAACATCTAAGGGTTGGGGAGCACTGTTCATGCAGACTGACAAAGACATTGATAATGCATGTGTAGGGCTGCCACAGGGCACGTGGGATAATGACAAAGGTCCTTTGTAGGAAATCACATGGGAAAGAGGAAGAAAATGCTCTATTTAATAAATACAGGCAGATAGTCTAACTTCTGCTCTAGGTTTAATGAAGGGATGCATTCCTGGCTTTAATATCAGTGGTTGTCATCTACCTTTCCAATGGCTAAGCTCTCACTTTTAGACACGAGAGTGATTGAAGGATTCCTTTGTGCTTATAGCGAAAAGATCAAAGCTGCACTAAATCCATTAAGAGGCGCATCTTCTTTCTTAGTAAAGGAAAAAAAAAGAAAAAATAAAAAGAAAAAAAAAAGAAGAAAAAGAAAAAAAAAAGAAGGGGTGCTATTGCTGAAAAAGCCTAATGAATATTCTCTTAAAACCTATGAAAAAAATATTTCCACTTAAAACTCACTTTAAGTTCATTTCACCTGAACAGTATCTGTTTCTTTCTCTCAGTTATAAATTAGGACTTCACAAAAATACAACTGGCTTGTTTTCAATAGTTTCTTGGCTTCATTCTTCAAGAAAAGAAAATTCAGTTGTCCCGAATATACTTTTTTTTACAGATATCTTTTGCATATTAGCATGAGTTGACAAAGCTCTACAGTCATATTTTTAATTTAAAGATGAACTGTCTACCATTTCTTGATTTTTTTTTTTTTTTAATTCTGTCCTGTTCTTATTCTGGTTTCTTTTTAATAAATGCAGTTTCTGTAAGTTATTTTTTCTTAATACAAAGGGAATGAATTTTCCCTGAAGGAAATTTCTATAAAATGGTGATCTAAAATACAGATGTATATAATGTGAAGCAAGTAATTTATCTAACTTCTTTTCCAGCACAAAAATTAGAAAATGCAATTTTCAATTTCCACATGGTACTACCCCTGCTCCTTTGTTTTCCCCAGGATTTCTGCCAAATTACTTTTGCAATTTCTTTTAATTCTGTGTGCTAATGTAGAAAGCTTATTAAAGCTCTCACTATTCAGTAGGTTTTAATGAATTGCTTTGGCAGGCAGTGACAGGGTTGCTGTTTTCTCATGGTCCTGATTCCTAGTAGAATTTGTGAATACTGAGAGTATGAGTACTAATTCAGTACTCATGTACAGTGAGCCTAATGTGCAAAAGGCTTGAACCAGATCCAGTAAAATCGTGCTCTTTCGAAAGGTAACAACAGCATCTACTATCATTAATGTTTGTTTTCTGGCACTTATGATAAATGTAACTGCAAGGATATGTTCTTTTTTTAAATTAAAATACTCACATAACAAAGCCTTTAGCACAGATACTGTGACTCTGATATCAAAGTGCTTTCTTCTGTTATCACTACCTAATTTCCCCTTTCCATCATATGCATATTTATCCATTTATGTGTAGCAACATGGAAGATATGATTGCTTAAATCCACATCCTCTCTCAAAGCAGTGGAGCAAATCTTTATGTCTACACTGACTGTACTGCTCAAAGGAAATGTTGTGACTTGTCACAAAAAATAAAATTTTTCTCTGTATTATTTTTTCCTATATCAATATATATTAGAGGAAAGCTCAAATTATTTAATTTTCCCTTTCCTTTCAAAAAAGGAACATGCTCACAGGTAATGAAGAAATACTAGTGATATACAATTCTGATGTTCTGGATAGACTTGGAAGAGCAGGAACTGAAAAGATTTAGAAATTAAGCCATTCCTACCCATACATCCAAATAGAAAAAGAATAGCATATGCTGTGACAAATACACTTGGATTGTTCTAGGGAGTCTTATTAGGAAATACTTTCCCTTACATTTAGTAAGTGGAGGATGTAGGCATAAGGTGCAATGAAACTGCTAATAATATTCCTTACTTAAGGTGGCAAATGTATCAAATCAATAAATGCAAAAAAGCTAAGTATCACTGACTAGGCTTTTTATAAAAGGCTTGTGATAATCTTGGAAGAAGACAGAGATGTACCTGAAGATATAGTTTAAAATATGTCTACACTTTAAAGCCTTCTGAATTACACCAAGCTCTCTCTGCTTCCCTGCACAACCTCTACTGCAATCAGGGCTTGGAAGATATGAATGGAATTATTGCAGACAGCAATTCATCCTGTCTTCCTTGTTCCCATGAGTATCAGACCTCTAACGCTCAGTCCACACAGAATTAGAGGCTTTGGAAAATCGAAGGCTCAGATATTGCAAGGCTCATAATGAACAGAGGAAGTAGCTTGGCTGGAAATTTTTGAAAAGAGCTTCTCTGTAAAGATCTCCCTAACGAATACTTACATATAAAGGTAACTATTAGGCCATAATTATTACAGACAGTGGTTATGCAAAATATAAATAACCTCAACTGAGCTCATGGCCCTGCTTACTTTCAATAAAGTTTTTATTTGTTCAGCCAAAGTCTTTTTGACAATACTATTTTTAAATTGGTTTAAATTTATTAAAACCATATTAAATTAGTATTTGGTAGAAGTCATACCATAGACACTTACACAATGAAATGTCAGTGAAATTTGTAACAGGATAAATTAAAGAGAAATGTTATTAGCTAATGTAAACAGCAAGGCATCTTGTAGGATTGATTATTACCCCAAAGTAAGCTCATTTATTTTCAAGTTTTAGTAGTTGTTCAAGCTATTGTAAAGAAGATTTAATAAAAATCAAGATTTAGCAGTTTTAAAAAACAATTTCATAGTTGTTTATGGACACTCAATTTGCTGATAATATATTATAAGTTTATTCTGCAGTGAAACCTTTCCTTGTCAGGTTCCTCTTGGTAAGCAACCAGGACTTTCAACATCTAAATTAATATTTTATAAGCTGTTTTGGTGGGGGTTTTTTGGGTGGTTTGTTGTTGTTGTTTTATTCATGATACTAATGTTTTCAAAGACACCAGTCCAGGTCTAGGAAGAAGCAGAGAATGCTACTCTACAAAAGAATCAAATTAACTCTGAAACAATGATAAATCACAATTTCTGTACTGGGGAATGAACATCTGAACCACTGCTCTAAAAAACAAACCAAAATATTTGATTGCTAGTGCTGAATAAGTATCTCAAAATTCCTATTAGTCCAAGTGATTCTGGATTATTCAGATGAATTAAACCTGTTTGGGAAGCTGTGCACAATACCCATACAATAAAAAGTTAATATCATATTAAATATTGATTATTTTATAGTATTTGAATATATTTGCACATACATATTTAAAATAGAGGGTTTGTTTGTAAGGTGCAGAATGTGTCCCTTTCCAATGCTTCAACCAGTTGACTTCAATTGCATTGTGTTTAATATTACCTTTTTTAACCAAATCAACCATTAATATGTCTAGAGGAGATTTACAAAATCCCTTGACCAAGGAGGCTGGTTTATGCTGAATTATTTGAGGGACAGTGTTATTTGCTACAGGAACTAGATCCTTCTCAACATTCTTACTGCAAATCAGACATAAAATGTCTTTGTGTGCTCAGGTGAAGACAGCAAAAAGAGTCCTCGGCATCTCTAAACCAGCAATACTGGGGTGCTCTATTTGACAACATTCATTTGAAGAAAGCTTGAAAAGGCTCGAGTACTGCTCAGGCAGTCAAATGACTCAGGATATACCTTGAAGTGCTGAGAAGTGTTAAAACAATGAACTCCTTTCTACTTGCAGGCTTGGAGACAGCTTCAACATGCTGCTCCCACTATAAGGCATGATCTTATTCTCTGGTGAATAAAATACCAGTTGGGAGAGGCTTTCCAAGAAGGAAAGGAATGGAATTAGTTTTCTTGGAGATTTTTCCATCTCTTTGCCAATCAGACTGACAGCTTCTAAAATTCAGATCACATTTCAGAGAACAAGAAGCCACTGGGGATGAAGCAGTTTAAAAACCCTTGCTCTCTCACTTAAGATTGTGAATGCAACATGGATTCACTCAGCAGCATGGTTTTGAAATTTTTTAAAGCCTGGGATGGAAATAGCAAAGATTTTGTCACAAGTACCACAGTTAAGTTGTTTGGTTTCTTTTATGAACTTTATGAACAGTCATTTCTCAAAGTCTCGAAAGCTGTTGTTACACACTTCAATTTTTTTTTTTTTTTAATTCATACCTAATAGGAAAAAAATAATAAAGAAGAAAATTATGTATGATTTGATGCTTTGGAAATCATGTATATAAGCTCTCTGGTTAGTAAGTGAAGAGGAATAGAAAACCTGAAGGAAAACTAATTCAAAGATTTTTGACAGTTATTTTGAGGTGAAGATGAACAACCTCATTCTTTTTGCTAACAGTGATGGAAACCTGATTGCAGTAGAAATATAGACAGCTATCCTAAATTGTTCAATTAACTTTCAGATGGCTAAAGCTGAGTGATAGTAGTCTTCACTTGTTTTTTTCCAACTTGTATGGAAGTTTCAACTGCATGTGAAAAATTCAACTGGTCATTTAACTCCCAATCTCAGCTGAATTACAATAAAATTACCCTGCATCTATGATTGTCATTTCTTGTTATTTTGCTTTAATTACTCAGGAAATATATTTTAGCATTTAATATTAAGTATAACAGGTGCCTCAGAGAAACTGAGTTCAGGGAGAAACTATAGAATTGTAGGTCATATTAGTAACCTGCTCTTAATCTGCACTCTTTGTATTAGACTTGATTTATTTGCAGGGAAAAGTTGCAAGGAAAAAAGGCATATCCTTATGCTATTTTTTCAGGCCCTCTTGTTTATTTTCAAATTCCTCTGGGAGCTCATAATATGTGTCAGAATAATCACATGTGGAAAGGGTCTTTTCTCTGCCAAGCAAGGGATTAAGGACAATGAGAGGACCAGCAAAACACTGCTGTTATTTTGCATTTCAGCTGCACTTGGTAGAACCACCTCTGCTATATAAAGAGCAGCTCATCTTGGCCTCTCTTCTGCAGCAGCCAACTACTGCCAAGAGCGAAAATGACTGCAGTTAAAATATCTTTAACTGCCACTGCATCTAGTACATCAGCCAGCACAAATAGGCCTAGCTTAAACCTTCTGCTTAATGCAACTGCCAGACTAATGACATTAAGCATTTTAATAGCACATACCAGGATCCTTACTCATTTCTCTACAAGGATAAACCCCTGAAGATTGTGAGTACTGCTCCGAAGTAGTGGCCACCATCTCTTCATGGACCTGCAAGTTCAACTCATCTCGGTGCTTTCTTCCAGACAAATCAGCTGTGGCGCAGCAGTATAATTTTGCGCCAAGGTGCTTAATACTATGCAGGTAAAGGATCAGTAAATTTTCTGTGCCTAAGCTGTGAGATCCTATGCACTTTATAAAGAATATGCAAGGCAGGGTGCCATAGGTGTGTTAAGGAAAAGTAGGATCCTTCAATGCTCTGCTTGCCTTTCACCTTTGGGCTTTATGGGATGCTGTCGGGCTGTCAGAAGGACAGTCATCTGAAAAGGATGTGGGCTACATGTGCTGAGTGCAAGAGGCTGTTTCACATGTAGAGGGGATGGGAGACACCGAGAGTTTTTTGTGCAAAATGACTGTGAGTGAACAATGTGTCTGTGGCAGGTACAAGCCGGCCTCAATGACAATCCACAAATTAGAAAAATGACAGTTCTATAGGAAGAAACTTGGCATGTTATTCATGAGTTCTGAGTCATTACCTGTGTAGTCACTGTTGCAGATTTCACACTAATTCAGCCCCTAGGTTTAGGTAACAAGACTATTTCAATCAAATATTTTATTTTATTGTGATATATAATAATATGGGTGAAAATTTACACCTAATTACAGAATCACAGAATCGTTTAGGTTGGAAATCATTTTTGTTCCCAGAGAAGTTGTGGATGCCCCATCCCTGGAAATGTTCAAGGCCAGGTTGGATGGGGCTGGGAGCAACTTGGTCAAGTGAAAAGTTCATGGTAGGAGAGTTGGAAATCTTTAAGGTCCCTTCCAACCCAAACCTTTCTATGACTCCATGATTCCATGAAAACGCCTTCAAGTTCATTGAATCCAACCATAAACATAACACTGCCACTACATCTTCAATTCAAGGCAGGCCAGACATTTCCTAAGCTTAGGAGACAGAAATCACTTTAGACAATTTTGGAAACAAGTCTTAACACTAAGTGTATTTTAGAAACACTGAATATGTTTTTCTAAATGATACGCCGAATTCAATTCAATCTATTCAGATAAATAAACAAAAATACAATTTGTTTCACTTAAATTGTTGTAATAGGCTCTCATTGCAATGAATAGTTGCCACATCTCATGACAACAAAGAGTTTAATATACAATAAAAAGAAATTATCTTTGGAACTCTGGAACAGATAAAGATGCAGAATTTAAAAATGCATATGTAAAACTAAAATTAATTAGGAAAAGACACCTAAAACACTCATTTGTTCTTCTGTAATGATTGTGGTGGTTTAAATGTTAATAATTTTGTTCTTAGCTATTTTCTACTTAGAACAGTGCAATGCCTTTTTAAACTGGCATACTGAAGAATATTAATGATGCAACAAATTGATTGGTACTACAGAGATGTATTTGTTTTTTTATGAGCATATTTAATTGTATGTTTCTAAAGTTTCTAATTACAACCAGTACTAAAAGTGTCTAGATGCTTAAGGATGCATTTTTATATTTAAACATACAACCAGTACTAAAAGTGTCTAGATGCTTAAGGATGCATTTTTATATTTAAACATACTTCATTATTATTACTTATATGGCAGATAGTTCACTAAGATATAATGATAGGATATTAAAGTGGATTAGAAATCTCATTACTAGAACACAAGCTTGTCTCAATAGAAAGAAAAAAAATAAAGTACTCCAAGTGGAATAAGCACCTCTTCATTTTCTTTCACAAATCTCATTTTATTACGAGCTAAATGTCAGACACATAAAGACATAACTGCTGGCATGATCCCATCAGGGAGGTTTCTATCTGTTATCATGCGGTATTAAACATCATTTTTTCACACATTTTAAGTAAAACCAGCAAAATTTACTAAGGGCTCAAATTTAACCCAAATATGTTTAGGCCTATCTAGAGGTGGATTGTTTATTTTTAAATATTAAGATATGACTGCAGTCAAATAACATTTCTTGTATTTTAAATCAGCATTAGGGCAGACACCAATTATGAAATTGTGCTGTCAGGTTACCCCTCTAAGGGTAGTCACACACTTCATGTTTTCAGTGGCAAATTGAATTTGACATTTAATTTGAAGCCCAGGATACCATAATGTAAAACCTTCTGCAATATTATTGACAAAGCATGAGGGCATACATCCTGTCTGGCTCTTTTAAATAGTCCTCGCCATGTAACTATTGACTTCATTATTTTCCATGGAGATCATTTTCCTGATATTTAAAGGAAAATCCCAGTAAATATGTAAAATCAAAGTAGCTCACAACTAGAGCATTCCAGGTTTCTTCATAGATTTAAATAAATGATCTAATATAAAATCTACCCATATATACTGTGCAGACATCTTGTCATTTCTGAGTTTAGAAACAAATAGAGGAAACCTTAGCATAGCTCTTAGTAGGTGGTGGTGCCAAAACGTTGTCATTTGTTTATTCTTCAGAAGATATTATAATTTAACATTGCAACAAAGCATGCTAATAGTGGTTGCAAAACCTTTATTGGTGGAAGATTAATTTCTTGTAGAGATTTCTGTTTAAATTGGCAGCCCTTCCTTTAATACATTTTAGAGTATTAAAATGTAATATTTTCAGGAAGCAGCCAGAATTTTTCCTTCCTTGACAGAACAGACAGTTTTAGGATCAAAAATTAAGAATGTCATCATCTGAAAGTTCAAGGCTGGTTTGGTGCACATGCAAATGAAATTTGGTCAGGATTTCTGGGTTAACCATCACCTTGGAAGTTACCATTACATATTTAAAAAAAAAACAAACAACAAAACCAAACCAATAAACAATCACAACAAAAATACATCCACCTTCAAAATCAAACAAACAATCAAAAACCAAGCCAAATCAAACCAAAATCCCTCAGGAAAGTTCCTTTTCCCTCTAAGCTTTCATACTGCAACAGCCATGAATTAAGCTGTGAAATACATATGAGTTCAGAATCAGGCCCAGAGGCTCCAGCCTTAGACTATTATGAAACAATTATCAGATTCTGCGCTATTCAGTGTTTGTATGCAAATATAATCCAGACCAAATAGGAGCATATTTCTGTTAAATTCTCCTGCCCACCACACATTCAGCACAATGCTAATTTTACATAAACTGGCACTATCTGATCTGCATTAAAGTCAGCAGTGATCCAGTTATTTCCCACTTTTTTCCCCCTACCATTTCTACAATTTGTATATTCTGTGTCAATCGGGTGAAGTGTTTTCGTATAATTTTTTATTCTTGGTATGGAATTTACTGTCATGAAGATGAACTGCTTTAGCACTCCTTACAGAGTACCAATATTTCCCTAATTATGTCAAGAAGTGGTCAGAGTTCTGTCAGGAGATATATGTCCTGAGGGTTTTTTTTTTTCATTTTTTGGGTTTTATTTCTGAAATGATTTCTTAAAAGTTTTTCTGGGGAGAGAACACCCTCCTTAATTAAAAGAAGTCATGATGCTCTTACTGGTTTCCAGAGAGCATTGCCAATGATTGTGTTGACAGTACTTATTTCCATAAATCTCAAGGTTTGTTTTTTTTTTCATTTTATAAGAACATGTCTTGCAAAAAACTTGGCCTTTTTATTTATCTAGTGAGTTCCAATTGCTGGAAAAGAAATTGTAGGATGTAAGTCGTGTTCGCTGACAGATGAAAATTTCTTTCTTAATTTTTTCTTTATTCTCATTTATGAAGAAAAAGAATTTAGAATTTACAAGAAAAGACACAAACTATGCACAGCTTAAAGTTTACAGTGCGGCACTTTCCTTGCTGTAGAAGATGCTTTACTTTGGTAAATTTGTATTGTCCATGAAAAATAATCTAAGGACCTCAATTCAGCAAAATGCAGTGAAATACAGTGAAGAAACTATGTACCTTGTGCTGTTAGTGCGCTGAAATTCTGCCAGTGCCTCATGCAAAAATACAAGCCTGAGGCTACTGAGACACGCTGGACAAGTGCTGACAAATCCTAATAATTACCCAGAGAAGGCTCTGTTGGGACAGAGTTTTCACTCACTTGTTTGACAGGTAGTGAAGTGTCAGGCCCATCACTGCACCTACTTAAGATGATTTTTTTTGTGCTCCTGGAAGATATGTGGACTGATGCCTGTCTTTATTAAAAGTTCAGCCATCCCCTTCCAAGAGACATGAACCCCTTGGCACAGTCCTGATTAGTGCTTATAAGGGAACCAAAGTGGAATTGAGATAGGAATTGTATGTATGATTCTCTTCCCTCCTTGATAATTAGTTGGAATCAGAAGTGTTTTGCAATTCAACTTCTAACCTCTGCTGCCAAAAAAGAATAGCAGGATGGCTAATAGATTGCCACTTACATCTGAAAATGAATGCTGTGTCAGTATGCTTTGTCACCTTCCTGCTCCTCCCTATTGGTTTCATGTACAGCAGCAAAGAAAAAATATTCCAAAAGGGCACAGGCTTAATAAAATAAGCTCTCAAAATTATTCTGATAATGTCTTTTGTTGAATGTGATGTTATACTTTCTATTCTTCTTATCTTGAGTGTTCCCTTAGACTTTAATTATAATAGTTTATCCATAAAATTAACATGATTTATCTGTCCAACTTAGTACTGTGACAGGCCCCATCAAAAAAAAATCTGAGCAATTGGAAAGAGAACATAATCCCCATCATGTTCCCTTCTTTTCTTTCCGCTATCCGTATTATATCAGAATATTTAAAAATTATTTAAAATAAAAAAATGAGGATGTCATTAAGTATGATTATGTAGATTACTACTGAAAATGGAGAGGCAAGTATTGTCTGTGTTTTGATTATTGCTTTTAAGTGTAAATAGTATATTATTTGTAGTTTTTATATTTATATTTGTAGGACTCTGTGGCCCCATACAGCAACCTACTATAGGATAAAACTTTATATTAATTACAAAAATCAATAAATTATTTCATTAAATATGATTAAATTAATTAATCATATTTTAAGTTAAACTAATTTTAAAAAATTAACCAGACTCAATCAAGGACAAAGGGACTTTAGAAATTTGATAATCCTTCATAGATAATTATACAGGAAAGCAGTCATGTGTTAGCTTGGCCTAATTCCTGTAAACCGAAAGACAAGGTCTCTAATTGTAGATTCTTCAGCACTGAAAGTCGATAAATTATAATCTCTCACCTAAGGAAAATCCAGAAGTAAAAGCACATGATTGAATACTAACCAAAGCATGAGAAACATCTTGCTTATATAACTATTTCAAATTTCCAGTAAAGAAGACTTAAAACGCATCCAGCTGAAAAAATCTCTAATATTGAAAATATCGGCACTAGTTTTACTACATCTACTAGTTTGACATCTTGTTAGAAGTTCAGAAAAATTAACTCGTGGAAGAACAACTAAAAAGAATTCCGGTTTCAACTTTGTGATTATGTGAGTGGATCTCTTCTGACAATTTTTTTCACTAAATAGAAAGATATTAAGAAACCAGACTATGCAACAGTCATTCAAAGTTCTTATAATGTTTATGAATAGATAAAAAGAGAAAATTAGTTAGTACAAATATTAAAGCTCCAAGTGGATATTATCATCTCTTTTGATCTTGTTTTCAAAAGATCTAGGCTGGAAAATATTTCTTGAACCACATAAAACTCATGACCTTCAGAAAAGGATGTACTGATATTGTGAGGAAATAAATTATTAGGCAATTATTCCCTTTAATAAACTTATTTATTTCCTCAGTAAATTTCTTGTTCCCAAACAAACTGTGAAGGGAGGTGTTGGATAAGCAAGAGATGGCAGCAGCTGATGAGAAACTTAGAGACTGACTTCTCCTTGAGAAGGCAGAGGATGGATGTTCCCTCACATCCATCCACTTTAAGTCTAAAAATGTAGTCTGGTTATTATGCTACACGGGGGACAGAGGGAAAGAATCTTACCCTTTACTTAGTGATTTGAGGATTCGCTAAACATATCAGAAGTGCCACAATTTTAAGGAATATTACTTTCAGAGTTGCAGAGGAAGTAGGGAAGAAGCAAAACAAAACAAATCTATGATCTCAATTTGGTGAAGGGGGGATGTTATGAAGGAAAAGCAATCTAAGGACAGGAGAAGAGGCAATGTACCTTTTTTACTCATCAGCTTCAGGTTTGAGCTAGCTGGCTGAATTACATTCTTATTTATTTTAATTTACCAGTCTCCTCAGCTGTTCTCTTACAATGTAAATTTTATGTGACCATCAGTGACTGAGATGAATGATTAAAGTCAGATCATGACACACTGCCCCCAAGTATTTTCTGTTTTCATAGAACAAGCAGATTAAATATTACAAGACAGCTACAAATCCAAAAATAAATCTGCTGTGTCTCCTATTCCTATGTACACTTCTGTAGCCTGTCTTACCCCCAGCTGTCCTTGTTTGTTGGCCTCTACAGGCCAGTCTTTACCCTCGACTATTTGCATGCAATATACTAGAAAGTTATTGCATTATTTGTTGCCTCACTGTTTACTAGATCTGCTTTTTTCCCTTCCAAAAAGAAAGCATAAAATTTGGAGAAATCAATCAGATATATAATGTAGTGTCACAATAAATGTGCCTTATGTGCCATTTTTTACAGCTTGGTATTTATAGAGTAGTTTAAAATCATTGACAATAAATTAAGGGAATCCACAGACCACACAGGATTTTTGGCACCAGGCTCTCTCTCCTACAGGCATTGCAATGTTCATCCCATTCCTCTGCTTTCCCCTTCTTGTGAAGATAAAATCCTTGGCTCTTTCACCCTTCACCATTTCTTAGCTATTTAGTTTTCCTAATTCAGTATCCTTTAGGTCCAGTTTTGTTTCTGAGGCATATATCATTATGTAGGGTCACAACAGTCCCGGCTGGCTTGGTCTGAGCAAGTTAGAGGAATTACAACATGTACATGGAGATGTACATGAATGTAGGTGTGTATATATAGATATTATTTTAAATCTTTGTCTTACACACTGACAAATTTAATATGGCAAGACTTCTATTTAACCTAAACATTTCAGTTTAATGTCCAGATGTCCATCCATCTACTATAGTCTGTATATATTTTTTTTCTATACTGTTAAAAAATCAAGGGGTTTTTTTTGTTTCTTTTTTAGTTTTACCTAAACAATAAAGACAGTAAAACTCATTTGGTTTTGTTTGCTGGTTTTAGGGTTTTTTTCAAAATTATAAGGCTTTCATGGATAATCAAGTTACTGATATTACTTTTTTATATGGTATATAAAGAATAGTTTTGAGACAAATATCATTTTGAAGTTAAAAAAATTAGCTAATTAATTTCTCAAAATCCTATGACAAAAAGATTTTCTGGAAATTACTGTAGTAAAAAGAATTGCTGATATTTAAGGCAACACATTTTACCTACAATCCAGAAGAGCAAAAATTTTTTGTTTATTAAAGAATAGATATGCAAATAAAAATATTTGTTTTCCCCTGTGTTCAGTTACTCAGAAATTTTACTTCTTTATACAAACAAACAAAGGCAAACTTATCACATGGATATGTAACTTAAAACATTGGAAAGATTAGGACAAACTTGGAAGTAAATTATATATTTGAGCATTTAACTTTAAACCAGTGCTTTGGTATATAGAATTACAAAGCAAAGAGCAGAAAGTATGGAAACACAATCATAAGAAGCAAGAAAACAAGAAATGTATGGATATAAAAGAACGCACTTAAAATGTTTAAAATTACTTTAAGCACTTAAAATTACTTGACCTTGACAGTCATGTCTTTCATAGAGGGTCAACTGGGCAGTCACAACCCTCTGCTAAGCAAATTTTGTCTACCTGTTTAGCCTTTTTGAATATTAATGAGATAGAATGAGTTAAAGAGATTATATCATTCTTCTTGCTTTTTCAGGAACAATTTTTGGCTACAAAGGACAGTCCATACAAAGTACCTGGACATATTTATCATTCTGTGGGTATACCCTATGACAGCTGTAGTCCTGTTATCTCTAACATTCAAACAGTATTTTTATTTTCCACCCTCATTGCAATGTAGAAATGCTTTTATGAAATCCATCAATATTTCTGGTCTTATTTTTCCACTTGAAGAATAAAGACAGCTGTTCAAACATGGATTTTCTCTGAGCCCATGTTTTTCTGTTGGAGTTACTGGGAGAATGGGTGGGCTATAAAAAGGTCTGTTTAATAATAAATTAAGTAACCTGCAGATAGAGAAATTAAACTTGAACAAACCCCCCACAAAGATTCTTTGTATCATTCTTCAGCTAGCACAAACTTGTGTGTGCAAATATAAATTTCTTCCTTTTAAAATAAAATATTGGCTTAGCTTGGTCACTTGCTGAGAAATGAATCCAACATAATTCAAGTAAAACTGTCCATTTAAAAGCCTCCCCAAAGCAATATAAAGGAATTTAAACTGACTTGTGTAAAAAATCAACTTAATTAACTCAGTAAAATGTACAATGCAGCTCTAATAATTAGTGAAATCAAGGACATGTAAGGTCTAAATTTAATTGGTAACTGTGTGGGCATTTGTCCACACCATGGTCAGGTTTCTTGATCAGTGTGACGATCATCCAAATTTTGAATGTTTTTATTCAAACTCACACTATTACCATTTAAAATTTCAAGATACTTAGCCTTTCCAGAAGCTGAACTGTGCTTGTTCTTCCTATAATAAAACAAGGAGAGACTATAGCTATTTAGTGTACTTCTAATTAATTATTTCTTTGTTAGGTTTTAGGCTTTCTTTGATTCCTCCTAAAGAGTGACTATAAAATTACTGGAAATGTTATAAATAAGGGTTAAAATAAGGTGTTCTAAATAAAACGAATTATGGCCTAAATAACTTCACTAATCAATCCAAGTTTCTGTAAAAATCACATAAAGATTCTTGTTTAGTAGAGAAAAATGAAAGAAAAAAACAATCAAAAAAACCAGATGACGGCATAGATGAAATATGTTTTTGGGTGTCAGCTCCAAAACTGCTCTTTCTTTCTTACATGTCAGATAGTTTATTTAGTCATGAATTAACTGTCATCATAATCTTGAAAAACATATTGCATTGATTCTCTCCACTAACACCCAGTGATGACAAACTGCCATTAAAACATTTTTAAAAGTATGTGAGATTGAGATACAGGAACTAATTGTTAAACAGTCTTAGCCACCCACCCACATTTGAATGTCTTTTCTGTTAAGAATATCAGGGACTTTCTTTTTATTGGGACAAAACAAACTCTTGCTCAAAAATGGCCCAGACTTTAAAAAAAAAAGTTATTTTTATTTTCTAGAATACATTTTTCCTTAGGCAGGTTGCTAACTTTCCCACTTCCTTCCTAAATTCTAAGATTTTCTCCATTTTATCAAATATTCAAGCTTTATTTTTGCTCGCAATAGAGATCAGTATAGACAAGCAAAAAGCCTTACTGTTTTTGTGACTACTCTGGCCAGATCTTCTCATGCCTAACCAGAAACAGGTCTAATTTGGGAACCTCCCTTTATTATCTATTATAAACTCTTAATTCTTTAAAAATTGATACTGATATATGAACTCTTACTTTGAAAATCATTTAATAATTTTTAATTTGAAAAGCATTTCAAAAACCATGTGCATCAACATGATCAGCTTAATAGAAGCAAATAAAATGAAGCATCAACATGAAATCATAATGTTCTTATTAGCACATTTTTTTTCATAATCGAGAGCAATCATGGAGTTTTTAAGACAGATTTTGTAATCCATGCTACTGCTGTCTTGAATTTTTTCCCTCTGCTAATCCTTCAACAATTAATTATTACAATTAAAATCACATTAAATGACAAAAGCATGACAAAGTGAAGAGCACCTGAAAACACTGTATTAAGAGAAAATTACACACCTTTAAATGCTGTTTTGAACTACAGTTTTATATGGGCTTTTGTCACCAAAAATCATAAGGAGACCAGCTGCAAACAGCGTCTGGGAGGAAACAAACCCTAACATGATCAATCTCAGGCTATTTTGTTTAGCACTGTTTAGTCATTGACAGCAAGGGCTGTCATAACTGCTGCACACACAGCACCATGAATAGATACTCCTGCGCACCTTCCACTGCACCACTCCAAACACCCACAACAGCAGCCGGTGGAAGCCGTACATGTACTCTGGGAAACCTTCTGATCCTGCCACATTAACTACTTTTTACCAGAACTGCAGATAATTTTGTCTTTGGTTCACACAACCCCAGGGGGAGGCGGGCTGATGTTTAACTTGAGAAAATCCTCTATTGTGGGGCTTTACCTCAAAGGGACATATTATATATTAGAGGGACAAGAAAAACAATGTATTTACTTCACTACAGCATCAATATTCTGGATTTTACAAACCATTTCTGGGAACAAACCCTAAGCAAACATCTCTCTAAATGGACCTGACTAGCATAATTAGCATTTCACAAGTGCACTCAGGAACATCTTACAGGGTTATACTTTAACTGGACATCTCTAACACATCTTTACTCATTAGTCACATTTTTTTCTCTTTGAAGAATCAAAAATAGCTGTATGGATTTTCATCGAGCTATACATATATTTTTTGATAGTAAGATTGAGAAGCTGCAGTCCAACATCAGTTCAATGGGAAATTAAAATCTACTGAAAAACATGACATGAAACAAAAAATATTGCTCACCAGCCTTGGAGAGGGAACAATGGAAATTCTAGAGAAAATCACATCTTTGTTATAGCAGGAGATACAAAGCACAGACCCAGAGCCTAAACATCCTAAATCATTAATTAATGTGTCCATCCATAGAAATTAAATTTTGCCCTGAATGCAGATTACCAGATGAGGGTAATTTCCAAATGCCAAAATGTCTGCTGCAACTAAGAACCCAAGCTGTAATCAGGACTGGATATTTACTGTAATCATAACTTGGTACAGATAACATATTGGAAAACATCACTTGGAGAGCTGTCTTAAATGGAGAACTTTATAAGCTAAAAAAAGTGGAAGCCTTTATTTTTGCAAAAAGGACAATGTTAATGCATGTGACACTAATTTTTGATTTATTTTTAATACATGATTAAATAGATAAATACGGATCTTACAAGATTATTTAACTGAAGATCTATTCAAAAGACCTATTAAATAAATAAGATATATGACAAATTACTGCCTCCAATTTGTAAAAGCTCCTGCAGTTAGTTTGTATTTGATCTATAAATGAACAACAGAGAAGGTGGGAAGCCAGACCAGTCAACAGCTCAGTTTGAGATAAATAAGCTGTTATTAGGGCATTCTGGAGGAATTTAATTGCCTTCATTCTGATTATGAGGAGAGAGAACTGAGCAGCCATCTTTATACTTTACAGAAATTAGTTACTCTTCAAAGAAGTAGGAACAGATGGATTAACTTTCCACGTACCAGCATTTTTCTACAGAGAGATGCTAGAAGACTGAGACAATTTTTTTCTCCTGCCCTAGGTGTTAAAAATGTATCAGCATTTTATAGGAGAGAATATTTTCCTTTTCATAATCAACATGAATACTTGTACACAGACTGAGGTAAAGGCATGAAAATGCAATTTGGGAATTAAAAAAAGGGTAAAAAGTTCATAGCACATTCTCATGAACTTTTTTTAATCAATCAAGGAAGCCTTACTCACTTAACATTGTCACCATTGTAAACAGATTTGACAGCAGAATTCACATACATGAATCTTCTACCAAGATACTCCAGTTTTTCAAAGTAAAATGTGCTAAAAGGTTAAAAATAATTTTTAAACAAACAAGTGCAAATATTAAAGCTGTAGGAAAAATGAAAGTACAGGACAAGACTGTACACTGAACTATCCATGCACCACTAAAACAAAAGAGGGTGAAGATAAAAATATGTTCTAACCAACGCTTTTCCCAGAAGAGCAGATTGTATTATCAGAGAACAAGTTAAGTTGCTATTCAGGACTCAGAAAGAAAAGCCAAACCATGCAATAGTCAGTTTGCATAAATAAGATATATTTTCATTTTAAAAGTCAATAGATTCTCTGAATATGATGAATATGTAAAAAATTAAAAAGAAATAGAATATGTGGATTTTAGAATATGTGAATTATACAGTTTGTAAACAAAAATTCTAGATTGTCTTGGAGGGCACTATTTTCATTGCTAAGAGATAAAGAGTTTATCTGAATGATAGTGCAAATAGAATTTTTCTTGTAGTCCTTTTTGAGCCAGTAAGGAGACAAGCAATGCACCAATGAAATTTCTATCAGCCATAGGAAACACCCAGATTGTGATGCTGGAAGAAGAATTGATTCAATACTCAGAGCACTGTAGTTCTGTCCAATCTCAGAAAATGTACTGCCAGCCCTGTTTTTTTACAATAGAGTATGAGAGATTTATAAAGACATTTGCGAAGCAACTTTCTTTATGAATAGAGCTGACACGGATATATTACTGACAACTAGCAAAACAGCAAAATGGTACTCAAGGTTTGTAGATCTAATTAAAAAACTCCAACTAAAAAACCCCAAAAAATCTGCAAGCTGAAAAGTTTTTATGAGATCTTTTATAGTACAAACATCAAAAACCCACTGGAGATAAAATCAAGGTATATAAAATAGCCTGCTACAGTTAAGAATCACCAAGAGAAGGATTTTTTTTTTAATTTTTATTTACAATTATTTTTATTTACATTTACATTTAGGTCAATGGTGTTTTCATATTGCTTTTCATTAAAGAAAATTAGTTCACAATTACAGACAGTTTGAAATAAAATAAAAACTTTAGGCAGCTAGAACACTTCAGAATGTTATTGTTGAAGGTTATTGTAATAATGATACTGTAATTACAAAAGTTTTGGGCTTTACATGTCTTCTGCCAATTAATCATAAATAGGAGCATAGCTTGGGTTGGGAAAGGACTTTTAAGGTCATCTCATTCCAGCCCTCCTGCTGTGGACATGGACAGCTTCCACTATGCCAGGTTGTCAGAGCCCCATCTGACCTGGCCTTGAACACTTCCAGGGATGGAGAATCCTGGCTGGGCCACCTGTCCCAGTGCTTCACCACTCTCAAAGGAATGAATTTCTTCCTAACATCTAGTCTGGAACTAGTGCCTTTCAGTTTAAAGCCATTACCTCATGTTCTATCACTTGTGAAAAGTCCCCCTCCAGTTTTAGTCCTGGTGTGGGAAGGTGTCTTAAGGTCTCCCCGGAACCTTCTCCAGGATCAACTAGCCCAGCTCTCTCAGCCTGTCTTCATGGAAGAGGTGCTGCAGCCTCTTTACCTGTAATCCAGATTATTTTTTTAATCCTCGTGTGGATTCACTCCAACAGGTCCATATGGCTTTTCAGTATTATTTGAAATGTGGAAATCCCCAGAGAGAGTGCTAAATAGCTACTTTGTTGTTGCTGAGAGTTAAATGTTATGCAAAAGAAATACTTCTTTCATACTACTTACATAAATATTCCTTGCCAACAATTGTCAGCAGCAAATGTTAAGACTGTGAGTTGCCAAAAGAAAGTTTGACAGTGGAGAGTTTAGTTTTGGAATGACTGTCAGATAAAAAGATCAGTTAAAAAGAAAATTTAAATTAGTCTTTCAAATTTATTTGCAAACTAATAATAATTAAAACAATAAAAACCCCATTTGGAGTAAAATTAAATATTTTTCTACTGCATTCTAAACCAATTTTGATTATTATTTTTAATGGTTACTAAATTATTTTAAGTTTTTAATATAAAATAATTTCAGAAAGACATTTAATTTATGTTCCTTCACACTTTTTTATGTGGCAAAAAAAGCCATAGTGTTCCCTGAGAAAGGAGTGAATTTAAAATTTCAGGTAGACAGATATCAAAGACATTTCAAGTGACAAAATGAATTGTCTGAATCATAAGTTTTATGTCATTTGAGATTATTTCAGCTACAGGCAATTCTGATGCTTCACAGATGAGGGAACATCAAATCTAAGTACTGAAGCCATGAAGGAGTTGGAGCCACAGAAAGCTGTAGAGTGCAACTGGCAAGCACTTTATGTTACGAGAATGGGAAGGATCCGGGTGTACAGCAGAAGACGGACTGATGGCTGCATAAGTCCTGTATTATATCCCTGGGGTGTAGAAATTTTTCAGACACGGCATTTCAGGGTGCATAACATGCACTGCTAACGTGCACATGGATTGCAGTCCATGATTAGGGCTTGCCTGTGTGCTTGGCAAAGGAGTAACATGATTATCTAATTTGTAATGCATGATAAGATATGACACTTTCCAAGGAACACAGCATGTGTAAGTATTAAAGGACACAAAGAGTATGAACACAAAACAATTTCTGCCCATGGACTCCAGCTGCTACAAGGTGAGATCGCACTATGTGTTACTGATCACCTGAGTAGAGAATTTAATTTGCTGCTGTGTTGTATCACTTTGAATAAGAGGAACTGTGGAGCCAACCTCTGAATCTAGGTGAAGTCAGCCTTTGAAAGAAGTGGAAGACTCCAGGTGAATTTGAGGCAGCCAGGTGCTGAGAAGTTGTTTTTCTAAATGAAAGTGCTGGGCATTCAAGGTTGTAGTCCCAGCTGTGGTTTAACTGCATGCTTGTCCTTCCATGGAATTGTCACCAGAATTGTCAGGGGTTGGAACTAGTTGATCTTTAAGATACCTTCCATCTCAAGCCACTCTATGATTATTTGAAGTCACAAGTACTCTCTATATAACTGATTTTAGTGTCTCTATAATAAAACTCATCAGCTACTGTATCTGGAACTTGTAAGACCCTAACTATCAGCTTGTATTGATTTATATAAATATATATGTATGTATTTGTAGATGTATATATGTGTAAATTTATATGTATTTATTTATTTATTTATTTTAAACATGATTTTGGGGAAGCTGTGTGACATTGGCTGGTATTTTACCTATGTTGTGCTCCATGAAGACCTTAAAAGTCTTCTGAAACATTTTGTATGCATTAGGAAAATGCTGAAATAAAATTCAGTTAGTCTTCCCACTTTCATTTTCTCTTTTCTTACCAAGAATGATGTATCAGGTTTTCAAGCGGAAGGTGCATTCTGATACATACATATTCATATTTTTCAGAAGACATCTACCGAGTTATTGTGAAAAGCAGTAAAAACAGCCCTGTAAAGTAAATAAAAATACTACTGTGTCGTTCGAAACACAAACACACACACAGACACACACTCACTTTGGTAAGAAGGCATGAACTGTTTATTACAAAATCTGACTCTACTTTTATAGTATTTCCACAAAGGCCAGGGACTGGGGAAGGTTGACACCTCTCCCCATCCTATTGGTCAGGACAACTGTCCATCAGCTGTCCATATCTCTAAAACAAGGAATGTAAACTACCTTGAATTAAGGAAAACATTGCTTCTATTTATAACACCTGTGTGTGAGAAACAACCTATGAACAATGAAACTGTGAGACACACAGAAGGCTGAAAAATCAGGGCAACACTACTGCTTTTCAACACTTTTATTTTTCCCAACTGCTGTGGGCCGGCATTCAGATTAAGCTATAATATATTTTGACTCTGAGAGGAATAAAGGTGGAAAAGATAAGATTTAACTGCAATTATAGCAATGCTTTTGATGAGACACCTTGACACCTAATTCTTATGACCAACCACACACAGGTTGCAAATAAATGGCTTTATTTTTTCCTTTTTTTTTTTTTTCTTATAGATGGTTTCAGGGTTCCAGTATAATCTCATGTGTTCTCAGTTTAATATATGGCTAATAAAATTGTCTAAAACTACACCTAGCTGATTCTTCTTTAATTCTCAATCTATTTTCTAAAACTCAAAATGGATGAAGTTGAAAATGAGGTAGGTCTTATCTTTCCATGTACTGTCATCAGATCCTCTCCTCTATTTAACTATTTGGAAAAAGAAAAATGTGTATTCATTTTAAAGAATGTGCTCATTTCTAAAACTACATGCTCTTCTTTAAGAGAGTGAACACCATGAATGAATACATTACTAGGTATATATAGGTTTTGTATTTCAGGTTTCAAAAAAGAGAAGATTCCAAATTATTGAGAATCCAGGAAAAGCAGGTGTGCTTGATATTTCCTATACATGCAGAAAATTCAGGCAAAGGTATGATGAAAAAATAGAGAAGCTGATGAGTCAAAAATCGGAATATAAATGACCAAATATTATAGTGTCTGATTTGTCGATCTTTGGTCTAATGCAACTGTAAAAGACTAAAACAATTGTGCATTCATATTAAAACATAATCTTTCTATAAAGGAAGATTTCTATGGTGTTTTTTAAAGGATGTAGAAAAACATCACAAGGAATTAATGAAGAAACTGATTATTTTAAAAAAATTACAGAAATTACTTCTTCTGTCTTGATATTTTAAACTTTTAATTGCTTCTCTTATGGATGGTTGTATTGCCTCCCCATAATTTTGCATTTGCACTGTGATCCAGTGATACAGACTAGCAAACTAAACCCCTGATAGCTGCATAATATTACAGCAAGAACTTCATAACTGGGTTTGATGTTGAATAAATGCCCCGAGGTCAAAGCAGCCATGCAGTCTGAACTCTGTGGTGGTGCTGGTGTTTCCTTTTTGTCTTGCTACTATTTCATGGTTTGTTTGAATGTCTAGCTGTCAACATACCTTTAAGTTTCTATAATAATTTCTAACACTTCAAACAGTAACCTTCTTTGAAGGTTGCACTAGTCTTTTTTTTTTTGCTGTAAGGATTTCTTTTTTCTACCTTTCCACTTTTCTGCAAGTATCAGAGAAGTATGAAGACCTTTGTGTTGTGTTAAAAATACTCCCCTTCTGTCTAGACTGTAAAAGTTTCAGAGACACAATTGATCCAGTTTTTAAATGAGACCCAGTATTGTACTAACTTTGGTCAAACTGTATGAAATTGTATTTTTTACTTGCAATTTGCTGTCCAAAGTGAGACCTCCCAATAAAATTGCTTAGATCAGACAGGAGTCAAAAAATGGACGTGAGAGATTTCTTCCTATAGTTTTCAGATCTCTCTACAATTTAGGGTTATCAGTTCTCAATTGCCTTTCTGCAGTAGCTCAAGGAAGGCTGGAGGTGAGCTGGGGCAAAAGAATGGAAGTGAACACTAATGTGAGGTTGTGCACAAACACCCTCCTCTTGTAAAGGAACACTAGTGGCAGTGACACTGAAAGCAGTTGCAGCAAAATGGTGCGGCAACAGCTAATTCAAGAAAAGCCCAGTATTTGGAAAGCAGTATTCACTCATGCTTCTTTTCTTCAGGCTCTTACACAGCAAAATCCAATATGCAACACTGAGTGATCCAGTTTCATGCACTGCTTTTTCCTGAATTTGTGCATTGGAACAGATGTGAAATTTCTGTATCTTAGTCTTGCAATAAAGATCTGGTCTTTTGCACCCATCAGACTGGATTAGGAAGCAAATTACTTTGAGTCCTCTATCACTTTTAGGGGGGGGGTTATTAATATTAGTATTGTAGGTCTGCTTTAAAAATAAACTGTGCTTAGCAAAGGTTAGGAGAGGCCGTGGCCATGAACAATGCTTTCACTCTCATCACTGAGACATGGAAAGTAATTTGGAAAGTTCCTTAAGTGACTTACATGGCTTGTTGCCTACACCATCTGCAAAAGCATTGATAAGAACTATGCCTAAATTAAACTGGCACTGTTGTATTCAAGAGATTTTTCAGAGTTGCACATGGTTAGTGAGTGGCCTTCCAAAGTGGGAGAACAAATGCATTTCTTCTACATGGGAGGGCATGGAAAATAGTATTCCTTCTCACTTATCACTTCCAGAAAATAACTTCATACTTGTGATAGGTTCAATATGTAAAACCCTTCTTGTGGTTTACGATTTTGGGAGTAAGAGGGAGACTGGGATAAAAATTACTGAAAGAGATACAGAAATTCATTCTCATTCCATACTGTTCCTAGAGCTAGGAATCTCTTTTTAACCATGTACACAATATTTATTGATATCCTGTCCCCAAATCTTGTCACTTTATCTTGTGTATAGAAAAAAGAAATCTTATATAATTAAACTACACTGCCAATTTTAACACTACCCTTTCTTGTGTCTTAAGATGAATTGAGAGCATAATCACTTATGATGGTTGCTATTTCTTGCTAAGCCAATATTTAAAAATCTATCAAACATGAAATGAAACTTGCTGTCACAGGAAATCACCAAACCCAACACTGTACAGTCAAAATGAAGAACTTCGTTTTTACAGACACACATAGAGACACATACACATTAAACTGTGGTAGTTGATGCCTTTAAGCTAGAGCTCATAAATCCCTCAAACTTTTCACCCTTTATATGATGTTTATATAGTTAATAAAGTAGTTTTACTGAGTCATTTTCTATTGCTCTTTGCTTAAGCAAATGAAATGCCTCTCCATTTTTTTTATCCATGTTAGGTGGCAATTTTTGCAATGGCCTTAAGGAGTCATGTACATGTCCAGCATCAGCACTTCATAGGGATGAGTGGCTAACATTTGAGATTGCTCTGTCAATCATGTACTTGGGTGACTGCCTGTTAGATACAAAACTGTGGGTAGAAGAATGAGGTTATCCTTTTAAAAAGCTACTATATAGTGATAACAGTAAAATTGTCTGAGGAGTAATTTTAAATATTAGACTTCCACATCAGAAACTTATGACAGACTAAATTCTCACCATTTTTGTCTTGACTATCTAAATTTGTTGACTTTCAGTTCTCCAAATCCTTGAATTTAGCATGGAGAAGCCTTTTTTCAAGATCATTTTTGTCATCATCATCAGCAAAAGCAGCAGTATTTTTCAGCAATACAGCTCACTGCAGCTCCTGTACATCCAAAATCTTCTGTTTCAAGCGCTAAACTACCAGTCTCTTCTCAACCTAGTATTTCTTTAAGTGACTTTGCAGTATTAGAACCTGGGACTCAACGGTTTATATTGAAGCAATTTTTTTTTCTCTCAGTTGAGCAAAAGGTAAACAGTTCAGAGTATATTCCATCCTGATTAGATGATTTATGCCAATCAATATGATTAGAAGTTACAAATACTTTCTATTCAGTTGCACTTTACAGAAATGAAAAAAGGGAAGGAAATCACTTCCTTAGTTAAACTATAAGTTTACTGCCTCTCTAGCTAAGTCAGTTATAGGTACTGACCTATTGAAATTAACAGCCTTGGAAAATGGGTTAATGCTATATATACCAAGTCCTTGTAATATTAAAGCTAAAGAGTAAATCACTGGAACATTTTCAAGAACAAAAATAATTAACCAAACCCCAGAAAAGTTAACACCACACTGCTACTTCTTTCATCTCTAAAGATAAAAGAACTGCTACTCTTACACATCTGTCTCCTGCAGACTTCAGTTTTATTTTTACAAGCTGAAATGAAAGTTGACAGTGCTAAATTTACAAGTACACTAATGTATGCATATTGCTGCTCTTCTAAGTGTGACTTTGGTCCTTAAGTATCTTTAGGTTTTCTAAGAAGTTGACAGCGTTTTGAAAATTTTGCTACTAATCAAATATTATTTTTGAAAGGAAGGTAATGTGTTTTCTCATGATGAACAAACACCATTCAACTGGGAAATGAAAAAAACTTTCTGATTTTGTATTTAATTTTTTTCCAAAGCATCTTCCTGAAAATTGAACTGATATCCTTTCATAAAATTTAGGCTGACAGACAACTTTGCCAAAACATTTGATTACTAGTACAGAACAATAACTCACAGCAATTTTTATAATAAGCACCTGAAAGAAAACCAATATTAACATTTTCAGTTACCTGAAAGAAGAATTACCTTGTATTTCTTTCATAAATGAAAGAAATAAAGTATAATACAAAATGCATGTTATATGCAGTGTTTTAGGATTTACATTCTTGCTTTGTGGGCAAGGAAAATTACTGTTAGGACTACAAAGATGACATCAATCTTGACAGTTTTTGGAATCAAGTACCTGCCAAAAAGATCTGCCCACCCACCTGCCAGCTTGTTATTTAAATATGTAAAATTAATTTCCTCTCCTTACTCTGGCAAAACAGTGCTTCAGAGAATAAATCTTTTCTTAAATTCAAATGACAACTCTAGAAAATAAAGTATACATTATACCTTATTATGTATTTACCTAAAAAGGAGGTTCAGGATTTCTTTGAGCCACAAACCTAAATCAGTGCTATAAGAGGAACATGAGGAAATGTGTATGTTCTTTTACAGCCACAGTAACATAACCTTTTCAATTACATACCTGAAAACTAATGGTAAAACAAAGAATCACTAAACTGTTAACTGGGTATTTTGGTTCTATAATGACAGGATTTTCAGTGTTGAAGAACATACTAAGATAAAGTTTGGTTCATGCAACACAGAAATTTTACACTCTCCATATGAATAAAACCTTCAAATTATCTAGTAGACATTCTCCTAACAAGAATAAAACAAAGCATTGTTATGAATTACAAAAGAAGCAATATTTAAGGTGAGTAATTTCTGTCTGTTAGACTATGAATACCTCAAAAAGATATATATTACGGGATTAAATATGAGAACTATAATGTTTTAACCCTAAACAGAAGCAAAGTATCATGCAGCTGCTTGCTCACTTCCCCATTCACCAAGGTGGGATGGAGAAGAGCATGGGAAAAAAGGTAAACTCCATAGGTTGAGATAAGGTCAGTTAACAATGAAAATAAAATATTAGTATTATTAATAATAACACAATTAAATGGAAGATAAAAAAAAGAGAGAAGGGAAAAAAACCCACAAGTGATGCCCAGTGGAATTGCTCACCATCTGCTGACCAGTGCCCAGTCGGTCCCCCAGCAGTGAGGGGCTCCTAGCAGCCAACTTGACCCAGCTTTTATACTGGGCATGGCATTCTGAGGTATGGAATATATCCCTTTGGCCACTTCGGGTCAGCCGTCCCTGTTATGCTCTTTCACAGCTTCTTGTGCTCCTCCTCACTGGCAGAACATGAGACAGTGTAAACGCCCTGACTCAGGATAAGCACTACTCAGCAATAGCTAAAACATCAGTGTTATAACATTATTCACATACTAAATGAAAAAAGAACCGAACAGAGTATTGAACTAGCTACTAGGAAGAAAATTAATTATATCCCAGCCAAAACCAGGACAGAATCTTGTAATAAATGTTTTAAAATATAGTTATAACTAAAAGTTCAAAATATGTCTTCTTTTTATTGCAGAATAAAAAGCACTTGGCTACTAATGTTCGGTAAATTTTTGTCTTTGAATTTTGTCTTTTTCTTTAAAACTTAATTCTAAGGTATCTCTCAGATATTGAATCACTAAAGGAATGGGGAAAAAACATCACCTTCCGTTCAAATAAATACAAATACAAATATTATTAAAATAAAAGAAAACAATATTCTGCTTATTAACAACGACGTTTTATAGTGAAAATACTTTTTTCTCAATTTAGTTAAAAAGATGATGATGATGATGATGATGATGATGATGATGATCATTAAGCCTAAGACCTTATCACTGTGCTAAACTATAAGTGTCTATTGCCCAATAATTTCCTTGATATTTGTGGTAGAAGGATAAACTAAAGAAATGTGTCTTGGGTAGACACCTGTCAAACAACAGTCTAGAAACACAGCATCACTTCTTCTACATGAAATATGACTACACAGACAGATGATGATAGACAGGAATTTAATCTATACCAAGCAGAAAAGCAGCATGAAGTTATGGCTTCTAGGCTAAAGTCAATTCAGGAATTTGTGCTTATCTAAATGTACTCACAGATATATTACAAGTGCAATTACAGGTGGCAACTATAAGTTAATATCTCAGTATTTCTATTTTACTGGTAGCATAACTAGAAATGTAAAAACAGTTTGGATAGCACTGTGGAGCTTAAATTACCATGTAGGAAATCTGTGAATGAGCTCACAGCTCTGCAGGTTATTCTATGGGTATTATTTTATTTTATTGGTCCAGCTTTAAAGTTTTCCTTTCAAATGTTGTTTTCTCACCACAGATGCTGAAGTAATGTGTAAAACTGCAATATCTTTATGAAAAACATCACAGCTAGGAAAAACAGTTATGGAAATTGTAATCTTAGTTCTCTGAGTCATTAAATACAGAAATATAAACATGAAAACTGTAATCTAGTGTATCTGACAGACATACTATATAACATGAACTGATCCTAAAATCCTTCCTCAGACAGGAAGTGTCACATAAGTGTATCCATATCCAGATGTTAAAGCTTGCCACTTGCCTTACAAACATATGTTTTATACTGCACACCATATTATGCTATCAATATAAACGTGTCACAAAGAAGTTTATTTGCAGAGACAGAGCTTTGGAAGAGTAAGAAACATAAGACAAAATCAATACCAAAACAGAATCCATAAAACAAATTAGATCTGTAGTATTATTCTTCCTGTTCCTGTTCACATTTTACTTACCAAGGCTTTAGCCTTTTTTTTTTTTTTTTTTACTGCAGATTAGGTTTTTTCAATTCCTCAAGTGTACTACATGAAGTGCAACAGAATTCAGATCTCACTGTACATGGATATGCAAGCCTTGCTTCTTCATTTATGAAAAAAAAGCAAAAAAAGGAAAGCAAATAAATATTAAATAGCTCAAGCACATAATCTGAAAGTAATTAATAATCTATAACTTTTGGAAACATGTCTATCCTACTAAGGATTTACCAAAGGGTGTGACAAATGGGGGATATCCTGGTCTCTTTCCAGCATGTTCATGTCGGAACCACTGCGGTTAATCCGCTTCCATGGGTGTGGTGACTTTGCATTAATGAAACTAGAGAAAGCCTTGTGCTATGGATTGGGACTTAAAGCTTTGAATTTAGCTCATATGAACTTGGTGCAATGCTCAAGCAATGCACTGCGTTCTTGAAACACTAGCCACATGGACTGGGCAGCACTATACAGTGATGGGTACTGACATTTCAGAACTCCAGCTGCAGAGGGTTTACACAGCAAGGGCTTTTTCTCAAGGAGGAGAGGAGCTGCAGGCGTGGCTTCTGAGAGAAAATGCCTGATGCTGTCTGCACTTGAACAGAGAAAGTTCCAGAGAACTCCAAGAAAAACCCACCACTGCCCAAAGCTGGTGCTTCTGCAATAACATATTTAAGAATGGGGACAAAAGTCATGCAACAGCTTCTGAGAGACTGGAGTGAGCATATGTGAGAGCAAGAGTCTTGTAGACCCCAAGGTCAGGGCAGAAGGAGGGGCAGCAGAAGCTTCAGGCACTAGAGCAGAGATTTATTTCCCTGCAGCCTGTGGCACAGCCCATGGTGAGGCTGCAAATTAAGTAAGTAAAAAACAAATCCAAGCATGGATGCAGAATGAAGACAAAACCAGGGCAGAAATTAATGGTATAGAAGAAATTAAAAAGTAGGTACTGTTACATCATGTAAAAGTTTTCTTGTTTCTTTTCTGAAAGAATAATCAACAGTGATTAAGGAGGGCATAAGAGGAGGGCATGGAAAGACTGGTCTTTAACCTGGAATGAACAACTAAGGTAATGTTGGTCTTCTGCAAGCCACAAACAGTGCTAATGTGTCCAAGCACTAGGCTAGTGGACTAAGGAGAATCTCTAAAATACATTTAATTTGAACATTGCACAGGTAAAACCAGAATTGATGACAAAATGTATCAGAAGTAGGAGGATACTCAAACTTAAAAAAAAATAATTAATCTCTACTGTCTCTGGAGTAAGTGTTCTTACAACCTTATACATGTACCACTAATTGATCCTTTCTAGATATACCTTTCTAGGTACTTATTCTGTAGTGTGGGCATCCCTAGTATCAGTGTCAACTCTCATATTTTGTTTTTAAAATATATATAAGGTTTCACTTCCAGAAAATCCACTTGGTTTAATGTGCATGAAGTCTAACTGTCTGGAACAAAATAAATGTGTGCTTTTTTCCTGATGTACCAAACTAACATGAGCGAAAAGAGAGGAATCACCAGAATTTCTGGCACGGCCTTGCAGACTAAAATTAATTCTATCAAAAAAACCCCCAAACTGACATCACTCAAATACCCCACATCTCAGGTCAAAGTTAGAAATAGGCATCTAGAGACAGCTCAGCCCAACTCATATTTTCAGTCTAATCCCTCCCAAAATGATAAAACAGAGTTTTAGCTTACTTTTCACGGTCAGATTTAGCCTTTAAACACTAGGTTAATATACTTGAAATAGCCTTTAACATGTAGGAGGCGTGTACTTTAAAGTACATACACGCATTGCTATGCGTGTATGAAGCTTGAAAAGTGTTACAGTGTACTGGCTACATGGAGGAGAAAATAAACTTGTTAGATGTCGCACTACAGCGACCTGCTCCCCACTTCAAGTGACGTGCTTCGAGGTTACTAGTTTACCCCTGTGAGAATGATGAGAATTTACTTCACTACAATAAATCAGTCCCCAAAACCAAAGAAATATATGGGTATGAACTTCTCCTACTATCATCCTGGTTGGCTTACTACCCACAAAGTTTTTAGCCTGTCTAGCACTAATTGTCCAGGACTTGATTTTCAGACAGATGTAAGATCTGACTACTCTTGAGTGCTTTTGCATTTACTTGTTGTGTAGCTCTTACATCGATATATTGTGTGCACACAGGTGTGCATGTTCCAACTGGATTGTGCAATCAGTTTGGAAATCATATTTAAGGGGTTTTTTAAAATAAAATTTATCCTGATCGGGTATAAAAAAGTGTCAAGATGAATTCACATTCAGCACTTTGTTTTACCATCTTTGTTACTCTTTCTTCAGAGCTCTCACTCATATCCCAGAGTCTCAAAATCTACACAACTTCATCAGATATTACAAGAGTTTTCTTCAGGCTTAAAAATATGGTCAGCTTCTGTCTCAAGTTCATTTGCAATCTTAATTTCCAAAACGCAGGCACTGGAACTGTATAACTATCAGCAGAGTAATGACATCTCTCCATCTGCCCTTAAACAGACGGCAAAATATCCTTGAAATGAACCTGTTGCAAGCTTTATACATCTCATCTTTTAAATATATCTTCCAATTCATTTACACTACATCTGTCAATGAACACTTCGCCCACTGCTAGTGCCTGTATCAATATCTAAATGCATCACTAGAAATTGCCTCTCTTTTCTTCAGAAAGTGTGGCTCTGTTTCCATGGGGAAAATAAGTTATTTTAACTGAGACATGATAAATTTATCTCCCTTCAGGGAAAAAAAAAAAAAAAAAAGAAAAGAAAAGAAAAAAAAAGTGGCATATATTTGTTCTTTCTCCTATTACAGCTTGGCTTCCTCATCTGCATTTATTTTCTTCCAAAACAAGAATTCTCAACACGGTTAATTTTTATTTCTATCTTTACCTTTTTATGGACAGTTTGCCTACCGTTGCTTCCATAATATTGCCAAACTCTCTCTCCACTTTAACCAGGAGTTTGTTGGTATTCTTATTGTTTCCTACTGTAGTGCTACAGTTACTGCATCATTTATGATTTCTAGGCAGCTCAACTTCAGAGAACAACAAAGTGATACAGCCTGATTATTCTCCTCTGAGGCAGTTTCAACCTCTGGAAAGAAATGAGGCAAAAGGAAGGGAAATAGATAATGATGAAATAGGTAAATGACAACTAAAGAAGAATATAGTAACTAATAAATAATTTTAAAGTTCTAAATAAAAGCCTTGAGTTAAGAAACTGTTTATTATTGTTGTTGACAGAGTATAATATGCAAGACAAATATAATGAAAATAGGATTTCAGAGTGTCATGCGACTCCACTGCTTTTTAAAAGACATTTGGAAATTACAGCTTTCTGCATTTAGGTATAAAGCTCTCCGTTTATCTTCTTATGTTTATATTCATTACTGTCTTAGGCAAACCGATTTAGGAAAGATGTGAGTAAAACTGGGTTTCATCATATACTTTAGGAGCCCTGAATCAAGTCATTTTTTTTAGGAAGGTACTAAGGAAGCCTGAGAGGTTGCTCTTAAACATATTTAAGGAGAAACCAACCAGCAAAGAAAAAAGTCCAATTTGAAGAAAGCTTGTCATTTTTTCATGACTATCAATATATAAATTTATATTAAGGGAACAAAATTATTCTGTTGACCCTCTGGATTAGCTATCATTCTGCAAAATAGCAGCTGCTATTCAAAATGCCTTTTTCAGATACCCTGTTGATCTAGGGCACTCCTGTGTGTCAGGGTTTCATAGAAAGCTAGTGTCCTGCAGGAGACACAGTCTCAGGATTGTTCAAAGCACAGTCACCCACAGCTAACCAAAAGGGTATATCAAGCAGAGAGGTATTTCTGAATTCTTATTTCATTTCTCTTAATTCATAACACTCAAGGTTTTGTCTGCCTGTGCAAATTTAGGCTACTGACTACTTTCCCAGTGAAAGAATCCTAAGTGGCACCCCATAAAGCCTCTCTCTTTTTAGGAACATTGAGGTGTGAAAGTGTCTGGAGTTTACATTTATTGTTAAAATACCAGCAGAAGAAATGCGTTGTTCTTTCCTGTCTCAATTCAGTTGCCAAAACTCAGTTTCCAATTCCTAAAGTGTTGACATGCAAAATAGCACACACAATTCTCTTCGTTAGGTTGAAGTCAGTTTTCGAACACAAAATTATCAGACTAGACAGAAAGAAAATTGATAGGAGGAATTGACCTCTTCCATGATTGGCAAACCTGCATTCCAATCTATTCCTTTTGTTTAAGGATTGAAGTCAAAGGATGTTTAGTACAAAAATGTTGCAGTAATCTGCAGTGAAGCAATAGGGAATTAAGTTTTCTCACTGCCAAAAGATATAACAAAAGCTATCCAATTCAGCTCTGCACTTAATGTTAGAGGGGGAGTGTACAAAGATGCTAACAGAGTAATAAGTTGTCATTAATGATGGTTTTCTGAGGAGAAAGGAGGAAAACTGCAGCTTAAAAACAAACAAAAAATATCCATACATTTAAAAGATTTCACTATGGTCTTGAAGGCTGTTTGCAAAAGGATTGTGGCCGTGAGCTTTGGAGCATTTGATGCATACATAGCAACTAGCTCTTGGACGATTTTTTTAGGACACAAAAATCCTTTCTTAAATATTTTTCTAATGAAACTGAAAGATAAATGCTAAAGGAACATCAAAGTCCAGTATGTGATGCCTCTTCATTTCTTATAAGCTTTTTGACCTGCTCTTGAATATAAGCACCTAAATTGTTGTTCAAATCCTATAAGCCCCACATAGGAAGTACAGCAAGCAGTCTGTTCTTACAGAACAGTTCATTTTTCTTTTTTTCTCCTTTCTCAGATTACATAGCTAAAATAAAGCTTCCTAAGAATGAACTTGTTTCCATGAATTTCCAATACCAATCCAGATATTTCTGTAATTTCTTTTTAACGTATTTACTTTCTCCCAAAAAGTAATAGTGCAAATTGTGTTATTTTTTCTAGCATTCCTTACAAAAAACCCTAGCTATATTATATGCATTTTATCAACCATTTGATGCGGTAGAACACGTATTTCACATTGTACTACCAAAAAATGAAAACTGTTTCAGTGCTGCATTTTAGCACTTCTCTTTTGTAAACTTACAGGCTACTACTCTTTGTGAAATTTCAGTGAATCTTGCTCCATTACCTTAATTAAACCTAAACCATATCCCCTTGTATAGAAATTTAGTCAAACTGACAAAGATTTTGTACAATGAATAATTGGATAATGGAATATCTTTGAACAGAAAGAATTGGGTGGGGTTTGGTTGTTTTTGTTTGTTTTTTTTTTTCCTGGGTTTTTTTCCTCTTTGTTTTCCTCTGTTTTTGTAAAGAAATGCAATTACTTTTACTCTATGCTATAAATGACAATAAAAGGTTTGGGGATATAAAAGGTTTCCTATTATCCTTATAGACTCTGTTTTAAAGGCAATAACATTTTTAGCTCATTAATTTTCTTCTAAAAATAGAAATATTTTTTATTTGAAGAGAATTGGCACTGGCTTGCTACCCAGTCTCATTTTCTGCTTTGATTTCTGGCTTTAAGTATTGTTTCTGCTATCTGTTTCTGACTCCTGCAAGGCTCAGTCATTCTCAAAGGTTCTATCCTGCAACCCACTGATCTCAGTTTTCCCTTCTGCCCCGACTTCCATGCATTGGATCATTATGTTCTCCCTTTGCAGAGACAGAAGGTGGCATGACCCACACTTAGAGATCAGCAGAAGAGAAAGTGAGCCTAGTGTGTAAAAGGGATTATTACTCCTGATGTGGGATTCTGTAGTTGGTAACATGCTTCTTTCTGTCCTCAGAGCCTCACAGTGCTTTTGCTAGCTCACAAGGTGATAAACCACTTTTCTCTGAAAATCTGTCCCTCAACCATCACTGCTTAAAAATGGTGTATCTTCCCTGTCTGCCATTCTGGAATGCTGCTTTACAAAGCATATATTTTCATGATAAAATTAATCCCTCTAGACAGGAATAAATTCGTACAGTGGAGGATGCAGAAACAGCCAAGGAGTTCTCTGAACAGGGGTCCAAATCCAGTCAAGAGCTTCATCGCACTTACTCCATCTGGAAGTCTGTGAAATATCCTAGTGAAATAATAGACCAAGCCTAGTCTTAGGAGAGCAGATGCTGGACAACTACATGGTGTCATAACCCAACAAGATGAAAAAATCTGTCACTGCATTTCGGGGAAATCTCTCCCAGGCACTAACATTTTGCTTTTTCCAGTCTCTGCCCAATTTTCCTTTAACTTTTCTTATCACTTCCAGTTCTCTTTCAGTTCTATAGTTTTTCCTCTACCCTTCAGTCTTTCCCACTTCATTTTCTCTAATCCTTGTCTCAGGGTCTCTTCTATTGTCCTAAAAGAACACCTGTTATCCTATAAGTAAAGAGGCTCCTTCAGCTTTGTTGCATTGTACTTATAGTCAGCTGATGTCCAGACATATCTAGGCTATAAATACTTCTCTTAATATTTTTCAAGTGCTAATTAATGTATCATATTCCTTATTACAAAAAAATGTTTGCTTTCTTAGATGCATTGCAGATAGACCGAATAGAAAACATACGGACTTCCACTTACACAGGCATTCATTGGCACTTGTATACTCATCAACAAGTTGCCAAAACTGTTTGTGGATGCCTTGTGAGAAGGTTTATAATGTACTTTTGCATATTCAAAGTCAGTATTGTCACTGACAGCATTTCATTAGCAAGTTCTTCCAAGATGCTAATTTGATTTGATTAATTATGAAGGCTGAGAATTTTAGGAACCCCCTGGTGAGCAGTAGCAGTCCATGGGAATAACAGTGACTGGCAATGAGGGGAGGAGACTGATCAAGAGACAATCCTTGTTATCAAGTCTGTTGGTAATAAACAGTGCTAGTAATGCTGAAACAAATACTTCCTGAATAATTTCAATTCCTTTCATCTCTTCTCAGTATTAGTAATGAGTTTCCAGTTTTTATCTGGTTAGAATAAAGAGGGGTTTACTTTCCCATTACATTTCACTCAGACTAGTCTGACACATACCAGGAATGCTAATCCTGAAGGACTGAAGAAAATGACTGCTAGGTTACTCTTGGTGTTTCATGTATTTTAGGCTGTCAGGACAGACAAACAGGGAGACCCTCCATAAAAGGGAAGCCACGAAGATGAGGCTTCAGAGTGTTTCTTCTACTGTGGGAAATATTAGAGAGATAGACACCCACCAAATTTGGACAAAAAAATAATCATCTTGCTGAGAGATGTGAAGGCTAGTAAAAGTTATTAAGATGTCATCCACATATATCCTTGAAAGAAAATATCTCATTAACCTTCAAAAATCAGACATCTTGTCTTTGATACAATTATAAAATAACTAAAAGTATTAATAAAAAGGGAAATTTTCCACTAAAGTGAAGATGTGCCCTGCGGTCAGTCTAAGGACACCACACAGCTGGGGCTAGTCTTTTCCCTTCAAAGGATGATAGAGGCTGCAGCTTACATGAAAGTAAGAGTCTTGCTACTATAATAGCATAACTGTAGTATCCAGTGATATTTTTTTCCTTAATCCATACACTTTTATGAATATGTTAACTAACATAAAACTTGCAGTACGCACTAAATGCAAAATTAACTATTTTCAGTTAAACCCAAGTTATCAACAAGAGAGTATCTATTTAAATTGGAAGGAATTATTCATTAAAAAAAATAAAAAGAAGGTCAGAAATTGCACAAAATGTCATAATTTCCCTCAAGCTCATCTTTCAAATCTGATTTGGATTTTCACAGCCTAGATTAAAGCTTCATAGTCTCCAGTACAAAAATGAGAAAGACTTGACATAACATATTGAAAAGCCCACACCAAATAACAATTGGCTTTTTAATATTCATGGTAAAGTTCTGCAGAAAGATCACAAGTTCTCCATTTGTTTTTCACCATTCAGTGTTACCAATAGACTAGAAGGCCTAATGATAAGCAGAATATCTATATCTATGTCACCTGTTGTTTGTGTATTGATTTAAAACTAAATTTTAGACAAAGCCTATTTTCATAATCTAATTTTCAGCTGACAAAAGCAGATGAGATATACTGATTACAACTGCAAGATAATGTCTACTGTAGAAGTACAGCTTCACTTACTCATATGGAATGCCAGTTCCTAAATCAGCAATTAAAGAAACAGACCTGAAGGTAATTTGTCAAAATCAAGAAAAACTGCTTTGTGTATAGCAAATGTCTCAAAAAGGACCTGGAGTTTTATTTTCTGAAAATAACTGAGTATTACCAATCCTATACTACCTGGGTTTTTTGGGGGGGAGGGTTGTTTGTTTGGTTTGGTTTTGGGGTTTGTTGGGGTTTTTTTGTTGTTTTTAAGGATTAGGTAATATTACTGCATTTCCTTTTTTTCCTTTCCAAGCTTGAAATCTCAATAATGGAAACATACATTCCTGATCCACAGTACAATCATAGAATCACTGAGTATTTTAGGTTGGAAAAGTTTGTAAGATCATAAGGTGGAACTCCTAATTAAGGACCACCCTATTCACTATTAAACTGTATTCTCAAATACCACATACACACATTTTTGGAACATTTTCAGGGATGCTGACTTAACCAACTCCTTGGGAAACCTGTTCCAGCACCTGACCACCTTGACCGTGAAGAATTTTTTCCTAACATCCAATCTGAACCTTCCTTGGCACAGCTTGAGGCAGTTTCCTCCTGTCCTGTCACTTATTACTTGGGAGAAGGGATGAACCCCACCTGGCTGCACCCTCCTTTCAGGCAGCTGTAGAGAGCAGTAAGGTGCCCCCTGAGCCTCCTTTTCTCCAGGCTGAACACCCCCAGCTCCCTCAGCTGCTCCTCACAGGACTTGTGTCCCAGACCCTTCCCCAGCTCCGTTGCCCTTCCCTGGACACGCTGCAGCCCCTCAATGTCTTTCGGGCAGTGAGGGGCCCAGAACTGAACAGGATGCAAGATGTAGCCTCGCTACTGCTGAGTACAAGAGCAAATCTGTGGCTCTCTATTTTATCAAGTAGATACTAATGCTAGTATCCTTGTCTCATGTTGTTTCTCATTCTTCAGACAAAGGCCTGGCAGATGACAAACTACCCTAAACTTTTTTTTTTCCAAAATGCTTCTCAAACTTCTTAAATACTCATTGTTACTGAAAACATGGCAACACTTTGGTTTTTGTGGGGCTGAAAGAACTCAAACCCTTCATCCATTCCTTCAGTGTGTCTTGTCTTATCCTCAACTTTCTATCACAGAACAAAATTGTCTTATTACTCTGACCTCTTACACTTATTATCTTTAGTATTTTTAAATGCTAGCAGTATGAATATAGGCAGTTATTCCTCTCCAGGAACAAAGAAAAATCTGCCAAACTCAAGTTTTACTATATCTATCTTTGTACCAAAATAATCTCCTGGAGTAGAAACTTTAACAAGAGGGTCGGATAGAAAGTAATTTCAACAAACTCTGATTTTCCTCTCTCTTCCTTGGTATATTAAGTCTAGTTGTCTAGTACATCAGACATTTTGACTATTAAAACATCTTGCTTCCTGATTCCTGTCTTTCCTAATGAACTGTCAAGTCATCTGTTCTGCCCATGGTCATGATTTACTAACCATATCTGATAGTGATATTTTATGACATGCATAAGTCTAATTTGGATGCCATCTCCATGTAGCAGTTTTACTAGGGTGAACCTTATGCTATTGGTAGACCAACAAAGATTTTAAAAGCATCAACCAACAAAGATTTTAAAAGTATCAAATCAACTTTTGAAATCTGTTTGAAAAATAAGATTTTTCATTTAAAAACAAACAAACAAGCCTTCTCCTGTGACCCTATACAAGAATATTCAAGGCTGAATTTTTCTTCCAAAAAAAAATCTGTGCTGTCACATTGCATAAATTTCTAGAGAAGAAAGCCAGAATCAAAGAATCAGATGTCAATTGGGACTAAGAATACGGTTGAAATCTTGTACAGTAATCTTAGTTGTAAACAGCAAGTGAGCTCTCACATTAAGGACATATTATTATTATTATTATTATTATTATTATTATTATTATTATTATTATTATTATTATTTCTGTACCTACTCTGGTACGGAAAATAATTAAAAGTATGATTTGATAATAAAATCTGTCCTTAAATTCTTTCTAATAAATTAAAATGGCTTTTTTTTGCTCCTGACATGTAAGATTAGTTATTGTGATAAGATTTGAATACTTTATAGTCTTGTTATAATTAGAAGATTACTTCTCTAGATTTTATTTGTATTCTAGAAGTTTTTTGCCAATACCACAGCTAAATGCATGAAGGAGACACACAACAGTTCTTTGTCATACACAGTGTATGAAACAGAGACAATAAATATGTGCGTGTGTAAGTGTCTGTGTGTTTGGACATGCACAAGTGTGTGTGTGAGAGAGAGAAAAAGAGAAAATCCTGCTTTATTGTGGTGAAATGCAGAAGAGTCATGGCAAGGAGGCAACAGCATGCATTCAGCTGTTCTAAGCTTACACTTCTTACACAAAAAAGATCAATGCACTGGAAGCATAATATTTCACAAATCGCTTTATTTAAAACTTTTAAAACAGGTTGATTAATTAATCAAATGGTATTGCCAACAAAAGAGTAAAATTCTTATTTGGATATGACCTATTCATCTTTCTAGCATGTTGAGTTCCCCAAAAATGAGGATGACTCCCAAATATTATGCTGATAGTTTTTTTCCTTTAGTTTTGAATGTATTTTACATAGAATCAACCCTGAATATGGAAGAAAAATTGAATTACTATCTATCCTCACATTGATGACATAGCAAAAAGCTATTACATCTGCCAACAGAAGCTTTTCTCTTATAGTTAAATATATGATGATACAGCACTTAGAAATGTTAGCACTTCCTAGTCTCAGCACTTTGATCAATATGAAGATAGTCTCACCATGCATCCACAGTGTTATAAAAAAACCTGCAAAGGACCAGCACCTGTAGCAAAATAATTTCCACAAAGTAAATATAAACAGCATCTGCTGCTCAGAATACTTTAGCCTTATAGCTGGAATTTGAAAGGCATATTCTAAGCAAAACTGCTGCTGAGATAGCATTTTTTAGAGGTTTGTGGGAAATTAGAGGTCTATCAATGACATGCATCATCACTTCAAATGAACTGTGGAATCCCATAAAATAAGTGTTCAGATTCCACATACTTGGAAGTGGGCACAAAAAAGTTTAATTTCTCCTGATTTCATGCAATGGTTTTTCACTATGATATCATTTTTGGCACTTCTGAAATTGAAAAAGTAAATAGGCTAAACCTTAAAATAGCTTGGTAGGAGGGGAACATGGCTTAGGAGGACTGAGGATTGTGCCTGACCTATTACTTGAATAATGAAGTTCTATTTCCATGGTAGAAGTACTGTCACACTTTGTCAAGCTTAGCCAAGATGCAAATGCATAAGAAAGGATGCAGGGCAAAATCAAAGAGCTCTGATCAATGTCCTCTTGTAGGGGTGTTTTAGCAAATTACTGCACCAAAGCCAATGTCCTGCCTAATGCCAGAAGCTTTCAGCTTTTTTAAGAGAGAGCTGCATATTCTGGTCTAGCCAAACCACACAAAGCCCATCTTTTCATTAGCCTCTTAAATTATTGCTTCAGAATGCAAACTAAAAATGCTAGAACATATTTCCTTTTCATCACCTCCCACACAGGGGCAGTAAACTTTGCTTCAAAAAAGGCAGGGAGAGTTGGAGATAGATGTGTTGCATCAGCCTAGCAAGATTCACTAGAGGACATGCATCAAAACCCAAAGCATTCAGTATTACAAGGGTGGCCAGCACTGATAAGGAGAAAGAAAGGAAATAATTTTCTAATCTGCTTAGCAAAGATGGAAAAAAATATACACTGTTTTTCTGGATGATGAAGATACAGACCAGTGTGCTAGTACATCTGAAAAAAAGCCCAAACCAAAAGTCTCTTTGGAGTCTGAGAAATTATCGCATTTTACTTTCATGAAAGAAATTTCCCATAGAAAACATCTTGTCCTTATAGGTAGTGTCTACTCTGGCACCACTCCTGAAATGTACATCACATTCCTGCATATATATTAATGTACTAAATTTTCAAAAATTTAATGTTGAAAACCATTTAAAAATTTTGTTAATTTAGGCATTCATAATGTAATTTTCTCTAATATCAATGTAATTCTGAGGATACTGAACAATAACAATTTCTGTGTATTTCAAAAACACTTGTTTCTTTTCTATTAAACTAGTCCTGCTGCATATGGTTATAATTTCTAAATTACTTCTTTTCCTCATAAAAGAAGAAAATAATTAATTTCTTCTTTTATCATCCTTGCAGAGAAATATGTAGACTGAACAGTTTTGCCAAAGAAATCTTCAAAAGATGCTTCAGAATAAATCCTAGCTGCATTGAATTGAAATGCAAAAGTTAAATGTGGTCCTTAACTTTTGGCATATATGTTTGTCCTCTGAATCTAGCAGATAATCAAATAACTTATGAATCTCTCTCTTCAAACAGTAAGCTTTTTCCGAATGTTTTGTGTTTCATAAGAAACAGCACTAGCACATTTTGTCAAAATAATTGCAACCTGAATAATATTTATTGATAATACTAGAACACCATAATTATATGGTAATTTCTTGAAATTACCCTTTTACAGAAGATTGAGGGGATACTATTGTCATTAATGTGAAAGATTCTGGTATAAACAACATGTAGAAATACACTAGAATGATTAAAGTACATGGTTCAATACACACAGAGATGACATGAAGAAAAAACAGAGATTCAAAACAGAAGTAATTAATTCAGTGCACTAAGAAAAATGCATGATTTCAGACATCAGAATTTAAACTCTTGAAAAACAAGTAACAAGTTTTTCAGTACAATTAACTAATGAAAAAAAACCTGGTTTTGCACTGAGCGGCCTTTATGGCGGTGGTCTCCAAAACCCCTTGCGATAAACAGCTTTTGGTCCAGTTCTTTAGCTTTGGAATACCATGTGATTTTTAAAGGCATTTCATAAGTTTTATGAAAACCTATTTCAAAAACCTTTAAAAGTAGTTGCTTTTTAAGGTCAAGTGACTGAAATTAAACAAATTTTGCAATCATTTTAACCCAGAAAGGATTGACTAAATGTAAAAGGAGGGAAGATGTTGTCTGGGTAATAATTAAATTGGAAAAATTATCTTTTGTGTCTAGCAATGTTGTATTTAGCACTAGAACTGAAATCCTGCCTCATGCCTCATCTCTCATGTGTTTAGAGGTCTGGGTCAACAGACGTCACGCGAGCATTCTTTTTACTCCTTCAATGGCTAGACTAAATTTTTTCCAAGTCAGGAACCAGAAGCTTTAGGAAAGTACTTTACAAAAAAAGGAACATTTAGGAAAATTTAGGGAAAGATGACAGGTCACTATCAAGAATAGTGAATAATATCACTATTAGAGTACTCTGGGGAATAAAGAAAGAGAAATGAAAGACATTGCATTGTCACACTTTTGACCAAGAGAGTTGATTCAGGGCATACCATGTACAGACATCCTGATGGACAACTTCAGTAACCTCAATTGTCTCTTTGTTCTGACCAAAACTAGCTATCCTTATTAAACTCTGACTGTAGAGAAGAGCTAATATGAAAATCAGTATATCTTATGAAACCACAAACAAAACTTCTTACATCAGAATATTTAAATTATAGTTCTAGGGCCTCCAAATTTCTCTGTATTCCTCCATGGAAATTCATAAAAGAGCAGAGTAAATTTGGTTAATTTTAAGGATAGTAACTGGCTGCATTTTTGAGAGAGGATCTTTGTCACAATGTCAAATGAAATGTGTCATTTTAAGTATTTTGAAACTCATGCTTAGAATGATTACAGAAAAGGTTCCAGATAGAATAAATTGCAAGAATTCTGTGAATAAGTAATCTGTTGATGCAATAATATTATTTTCTCTTTTTTCAACCCTAAACAACAATTGTAACATGTAAAATGAATTTTTATTGACAGTTAAGATTCAATACAAATATTTAATATTTTAAACATATATCTGCTGCGCCAAATGCAGCATTTCAAATTTCATAAGTTTAGGGGTATTCATGGTTTCTGAATTCATTTTGGCTGCATCAGATTATTTAAAGACTTTATCAGGTACCTTTTTTTAGAAGATTTTTCCTCTTTTTAAAACTGCCTTATTACCCATCTGTTCTTTAAATAGTTCTTAAAAAAGCAATTTCCATTTGATTTCCATTTTCAGTGAATTAATTATATCTTCTGTGTAAAATGCATGATGTGTGAGAGTAAAAAGGAATCTATTCAAATACCCCAATATTATGGGGAAGAGTATGTAGTAATCATTTTCCTGCCTGAACTTTACGGGCCCAATTTTCAAATATGATCTTTTGTTCACACTTTTCTTATTGGAAAGACTTGCCTTTCCTTAATGGCTAAGGACGATTGCATTTCAGTTGTTGCTTTATAATACCTATTTTTAATTATTTGAGACATTGTTAAGTATTTTCTTCTGTGTGCTCTTTGCAAGCACTTCCTTTACTGAACAGAAATATCCATTCATACACAGAATTCCACACAGGGTTTTAACAGTATCTGACAAGATGGCATTAATGTTTCATTGTTTCATAATTAATACTGAAAATATTTTGCTTAATACATAAAATCATGCAAGTCACTGCCAGTCAGTAGGCACAATTATGTCCTCTTTAGCACCCAAGAGCTGAGATCCAAATTTAGAAGAGCACAGGAAGGACTTCTGTTGGAGTCAGTCCAGAGAGGAACCACCAGGATGATTAGAGGGATGGAGGACCTCTCCTATTAGGAAAGGCTGAGAGAGTTGGCTTCTTTCAACCTGAAAAAGAGGCAGCTTGAGGGTGACCTAATTTCTGTCTTCCAGTTCCTGAAGGGAGCTCCAAGAACACTGTTTACATGAGCATGTAGTGACAGGACAAGGGTAAATGGTTTTAGAATGAGACTAGGTTTGTATTAGATATTATAAAGTAATTCTTTAATTTATTCTGTGAGGGTGGTGAGACACTGCCACAGGCTGCGCAGAAAAGTTGTGGCTTCCCGATTCCTGGAAGTGTTCAAGGTCAGGTTGGATGGGGCTTGGAGCAACATGGTCCAGTGGAAAGTGTCTTACCTATGGCAGGATTAGAACTAGATGAACTTTGAGGTCCCTCCCAACACAAGCTTTTCTATGACTCTCTTATTTTCAATATTTTCTTTGAGTGTTTTCTCTTTTCTGAAATAATATTAGGAACTTGAAAGTCATTGTGATTTACTCAAAGAGAATTTCCCCTGATGTTCAAAGCACAGCTGGACTTTTGACCATCATTCAAAAATGCTAAAACATAAACAGTTTATAAGAACTTTCGTTGTCTTAAAATACATTTCAAATCCTTCTGATTTTACTAGCCCATACTATAAAGACTCATTTTTAGTTCACTTTAAAGAAGCTTGCAGGTTTAAAACCAGCGGAGATCTTATTTCAAACATCAGACCATTGAAACTTTTGCACTTCCTGGACAAATCAAGAAAAGCAAGTAATAAAAATCAACCCAAAACTTCCACCAATAAAATAACCATGAGTCATCTCTGAGTCATCTCAGTCTGTGATTATCCAATACTCAGATTTTGCATAATGTAACCCAAATTGCCAACTACTTGCTTCGGAGGACTGGAGCTTCAAAACAGATATGAACAAAAATAGAGGATATTGGTATGAAAGACCAAACAACAGAACATGAAAAAAGTGAACAATTCCATTAATCACCTCATCTGCAAGAATTTAGAGAAATTAGTCTTATTATTGAAATGCATTCTTTACAAAATGTTTGGGATATGAAAATGTAACATAAGGCAAGAACAAGCCCTCATTAAGTAACAGATTTACTATGTTATGTACTCTTTAGATTTTCTGTGCTCAAGGAATTGGCTGGTTCAGATGATTTTCAGTAATTTTTTCAATTTGCAATGAACAGATAAGTACAGAATGCTCACTTCTAACTTTAAAATAAGACTGACATATGGATGTCAATTGACACACCTCCTCATCTGCTGCAAGTCAAACTTTTCCAAAAATGGGATAAGACAGCAGAAAGTCAGACCAGTATAGTTTGTTAAAAGGTTGTAAAAGTATTCCTTAGTTTAAACCATAGCAATATTATCTTGCACTAGTTATTTGACTCAAAATGCTGCAATGACTAAAACAAAGATAAAAGTAAAAATTAGTAAAAAGCTGTTTCACATAAAAATCCTGGTAACACACTTCATAGTTAGCAACTACAAACTTATGAGTTCTGAGTGGTAATTGAGCAATGTATTTTAAACTAGATTAAATACTTGATTTTTGAACTTTTCTACCTCATTTGAAAAACTTAATGTAGCTTTAAAGTAAAAATAGTCATCAAACAAAATGCTTCTAAAATGTTAACAAACATTCAGGAATGCTTGTAGGACCCTCTCAGTTTTATATCAAACAATTTTTTTAAAGAAAGAATTAAGACTGAAAAAGATAAAAAGTCCCCATAAAAGCGAAAATTTTCCAAATATTTAGAATTATTTACTTTATAGGTAAAAATGCCTTTTTAAACAAAAAGAATGAAAATAAAAATACTTCAGGAGGCTGTTGAAATCCATATAAAGTACACTGATAAATTCAGGTTAGATTAAAAATTATGAACAGGCAGAAAAAATCTCCTAGGTCAGTAGTGTATGAGTGATTGATTGCAAGATTTACCCCAATGAAATAGGGGATTAAGCCCTAAAAAGCAAAACACACCAACTCCAATTATTGAAATGCAGAAATACATGTTTTTATAAAAAATAAGTCTACTAACTCTTACATCTGTAGAAAGCATACTAACTTGAAAGCTATGGTGTTTCATGGTTAAAACCAAACAAACAGAGACCATGATCAAAGATAAGTAGGTTAATAAACAATACTATTTTTTTTTGAAAATATGTATTTTTCTGCTGCACCCATAATTTCTTATCATCCTGAAGAAGAAAAGATTGTATTTTCTAGCCAAAGCTCTCCAGATCGTCAGAAAACTCATCAAGGGAACTTAAAATACTTGAAAGGAGACTGCATGTTAATTCAGCTGAGGCACTCTAGATAATTCAGTTCCATATTGTAAAAAGTCTCTGTACAGAACAAACACCTTAGACCTGGCATGACTACTAAGGCAGCCTGGGGTTTTTTTGTGCTGTTACATGACTGTTCCTGTTGCAACCATTTGGTTTCGATTGTCATAGATCATTTCTCATCCTTAATAGGTTCATTTTCATTCCTGGTACATTAAGTACTGTTTCAACCTCAATCTGAATTGCTGCTTAATAAGATAAATAATCATAAGAAGTAATTACCCAACATTTTAGCTGATTTGTAGCTGTTGCAGTGAGGCAGCAAGATTATCAGGAATATTACATTTGTATTTCTATTCCTTCACCTTCTATCTTAGAGGACAAATGGTTTTCTCAGTGAGGCAGCTGTGAGCTGCACTTTAATATGAAGCTCTCTGTCCCATCATGGATTGGGTTTGCATGGCCAAGCCTTGGTAGTGGGGGGGCTACAGTGAGTAGTTTCTGTGCGTAGCTGCCAGAAGATTCCTCCATGTCCAGCAGAGCCAATCCCCGGATGTACTGCTGGTCAAGGCTGGCCCAATTAGAAATGGTAGTAAAGCCTCTGTGACAACAGATTTAAGAAGGAAAATAAAAGTAATTGCACAGACGTAATTGTGGCCAGAGAAGACTGGTGTGAGAACTTGTGAGAGGGATAACTCTGCAGGCAGCAAGGTCAGTGGAGGAGAGGGAGGAGGTGATCCAGACACTGGAACTGAAATGGAGAGAGAAGCCCACGTTGGAGCAGCCTCTCCCTGAAGGACTGCACCCTGTGGAAGAGTGACCCACACTGCAGCAGTTCGGGGACGGGCTCATGTTGGAGTTCATGGAGAACTACCTCCCATGGGAGGGACCCCATGCTGGAGATGGAGTCCTCTCCAGGAGGAGCAGCAGAATACCTCAGGTGATGAACTGATCATACCCCCACTCCCTGTCTCCTTGTACCACTGGGAGAGAAGGTAAATCTAGGAAAAGAGGGAAGGGTGGGAGGAAGGAATTTTTAAGGTCTTATTTTACTTCTTATTATCCCTCTTATTGCAGTAATAAATTCAACCAATATCTCTAATTTCAGCTTGTTTTGCCTGCAATGGTATTTGATGAGTGGTCCCTCCCAGTGCTTAACTCATGAACCCTTTGTTATGGTTTCTCTCCCCCGTCTAGCTGCTGAGGGGAGTGAGAGAGCAGCTTTGGTGGGTGCCTTACATCCAGCCAGGGTCAACCCACTACACATCATTAGATACTTACTGAAAGTAGCAACTAGGAAGAGGCCTAGAATAAACATTTTAGAGTTTAACAATATAGGGTCAGTGCACTCTTCCTACCTAATTAATAACTGCCAGCAGGTATTCTAAGAATGTAGTTTTCTAGCTATTTTTACATTTACCACCTATTCCTAGCTAGGTTTTTTAGATTCTTTTAGAAAGTCCAGACCAAAGAAGAAAATCAAAAGCAGTACTATATACTTCCTCTCTATACTTAACCATGCTGTATAAAGAGCATAAAATCCACAGATCTGTATGACAAAACTTATTCTTACTGATCCCACTGGCAGCCATTCATCACCTTATTACCTGTCAGGGGCTTAAAATAATATGAATATTTATTCCAGAGTATTTTCTTGTAATGAAGATTCACTTTCTTCTAATTTCACTTTTCATACAATGTTGCCTGTGTTCCAAAGATTTGACAGCCTGGGTAAAATAAGTCTAGGGGGTTCTTTACTTTAACTATATTGATAAATAAAGTATTATTTAATCCTCAGTCTATTGGGCCATTTGAAAATTGAGGCTATTCAAGAATCTAATTTGTGACAGAATTAGGTAGAAGGTTCCTTTTTTTTCATATTGAAATCTCATTAAAGGTATGAAAGTAAAGATTAATGTTCAATTCTCAGTGGGGAAAAGAGTCAGCAGTGGCATCCCCCAGAGCTGAAAATGCCTAGCTGGTTCAAATAGCAATTAAAAAAATAATGGACAATCTCTCCAGCAATAGATACTAAAACGTTTGCTTAGATATGTATGCTTTAATACCTCTAAAGCAGGTACTATAGATGCTGAAGCAGGAAAAAAAAGGGTTACAGAAATTACATACTATATAGGATGACAACATACTCCACAAAATTGACAGGGTCCTGTGCTTTTCCCAGACACTACTTTCTGTTGCCATCAATAGAGATAGGATCTGAATCAGCAAATAATTTCCATATTTTTAGGATAGAATTTTTCCATACATAATTTAAAAAATAAATTCACAACAACAAAATAAATACTAGTAGGATAAAATGATGGTCTCATTATCACTCAGGAACAAGCTCTTGGGGTCAAGATCGATCACTGAAGATATTTGCTCCATATTCAGAAGTCTAAAGGGAAAACAAACATTGGGTAATATTAACTGTGAGAAGAACTGAACCAAAACCATCACAAAGCCATCATAGAAAACCATTGTTTACACACACCTAAGATTCATTCCACGAATGTATTCTTTACTCGAAAAGCATATGCCATATTTGGATAATGGTCTAAAGAAAATCAGCAAAGATGTTATGAAAAATCTTTAGTGTGAGCAAAGACTTAGTAAGCTAGGACTATTTAGTTTGAGAAAGGGAAGGCTTAGAGTTAGTGATGTAAAATTGTTAAGGTCATAAAAAGTTGTATAAAAATACTAGCCAGAAGTTATGAACTATAACCAATGGGAGCAAAGTTAAAAAAAGAAAGTAAAAAACAGTGTTTTATCCAGACAGTGTGCATATGTTTTCTACATGATTTTGTGGGTCTTAGTTTATATGGGGCAGCAGTGCAGAGAGTTGCTAAATAAAATAAAAAAGCAAAAAAAAACAACCAAAAAACAAAACAAACAAACAAACAAAAAAAACCCCTGGACATAAATGTAATTTCTGTGCTGAAGGTGATTGCTGGCTGAACGAGATTTGGGAAAAATGTCCCAGACCTTCTCTAGGCATGGTCTTTTGTCAGTGTTAGGGACAATGTATAGAGGAATCTTTTTTGTGACCCAGCTTGCTTGGTCTTTTCTGACTCCAATAAAGTCATGAACCACTGCTAGAAGTGAAGATAAGGACGTGTGTGCTTTTGGCAAAATGTAAAGTCATTTAGTGGATTATTAGTTTTTGTCAAATACTGGATTTAGGAACTTTTTTTCTCTTACTAAATAAGAACAGTTCTTTACAGTTATTGACTCAAAGGAGAAAAAGACTTCTATTACATGCAAATGAAAATCTGTGAAAAAAACCACCAAAATCAACCAATGAACTTGAAGTTCTAGCAATGAGCTTTCTTTCCTCAATAGCCTTTGGTACTGCTCATATTAACATAATGTCCCATAATACCGTCATAACAATTGAAAAACTCTCCATGGTTCAAGAGCAGTGTTAGTAAGAATTCATGAGACTGTTGCACCATGGAAATCCTAAATTTCAGAATACCCTGTGTTCTTGACATACAGCTGGAGGGAAGAGCCTTCTGAAGTAACAAACAAACAAACAAAAAGTTTATTTTTTTACTGTACATATGCTTTTCAGCACAGCTATACAATTTTCCCCCCGATTTCTGAATGTCTAGCAAGGCTTCAGCCGTGCCTGAAAGGCAGCTGGCATGTGTGCAAGCTAGACAAAGTGGGAGTGTCGCGGTGCCCCTGGAGAACCTTTTCTCCCACTGCCGGGCTAGCCCTGGCACCGTGCAGCGTATCCGGTTTGGCTCTCTCGCAACTGGGCAGAGCCAGCTAGGTGAGTTCCCCGGATCACCGGACCTGATCCGCAGGGAGGCACTAGGTGGGCGTCGACGATGGCAAGGAAGAACGAGGGGACTCCAACTGGGGGAGCAAACAAGTTCATTGGAGCGACCCGATGCAAGACCACCTCACCCTGCAGCGACAGCACAAGCAGCACCAACAACTAAGCTGACACGGACTTTTAAACAGGGGAGGGGAAAGGGGAGTGAACGAGGGAAAGGCCAATAGGGATACACTGGGGAGTGGCTCAGGGGGTGAGGGACATCCACAGGAGCCAACTCCCTTAGGGAGGAGGAGGAGGATCTCTCTGGCTGAAGCCTATCACTCGACGTCTTTCCCAGAACTTTCTAGAAGCTAGGTTGGGTTTCCGAGTGACAGGCAGCTCACCAGAGAGGGGAGCAGTGGAAAGGATACATCGGGTTGCTGGGGCAGAACAGGGAGCAACCAAATACACAGAAATCAAAAGGGTGAACAGAACAAACCATTTAGAACCAGTAAACAAATATAAAAATCCACACCGCTACATGGGAGGTAATAGAGATTGGCAGAAGGAATTGTCTGAGGTTTTGGATAAATCTGCAAGAGCTGTCTCAATTAAGGGAGTTTGTTGACTTCTTAACAAAATGGTTCACTACTGAAGGTCCTAAGTAGATCAAATACTGTCGCTGGCCTTTCAGACATGGAAAGGAGCATTTTTCAACTGATGCAGACCACTGGATTATAGTCTACCATCCTAGATAAAAATTCCCTCACATGAATACTCTGCTTTAATGAGGAGTATCGAGAAATTGCATTTCTGCAGGAGGCATTAAAATGAAACAGACTCTTGATCATTTTATAATCCTCAAAAACTTTGTCTGGATGTTGACTTTCATCTCAATACCTAGTTTCATACAAATTCAAATGGCACTTCCTCCCAGTAGAGTCTGGGCCAGCATTGCATCAGCTGTGTGTGAGGTTAAGAGACATCACCCACTTGGAGATCTGTATCTCAACAGGAAGCTGATTCAGAGTCCTGAAGAATTTATAGTTTCTAAAAATACCTCCCAAATCAATCTAGATTAAATAGGAGCTTTTACAGAACTAAAAACTGACACCTCTGGAGTTCAAAGGTTTAGATATCCAACAGTGATTCACAAGAGTTAGTTCAAGTGTGTTTTCCCAAATATCATTTTAGGAAGCATAGTTGGTTTCTTTGTTTTACATTTTTACCACTCCGGCAGTACCCTCTCTGGTTCTATTGTTACCTGTCTGGTATGAGACAGAAAAGCATTCTAACCAAGAAAAGAAGTTCAACTTTTTTTTTTTTTTTCCTTACAACTGTTTCTGGTGGAAAAAAATCCTGAACTGTGGAATTTGATGCTGATACATATTAAACTTCCAAAAACCATTATGTATAAAGAACAGTAGAGCCTCCATGTTTTGGCCTATATTGCAGAGTTTAGCTTAATGAGCTGCACTATACTCTACCTAAGGATGTAGTTAGTCAGTGGCTCAGATCAAGAGCATGAAAAGTGCACAGAAGATCTCTGGCCATGCTAGACTCTGAGGTAGAAGTAGAACCCCTCTTTCAGAGTAGCATTTGCTTCAAGTACTCTTCCCATCCTACCTCTAACCTCCCAGTCTCAGATGTAATCACACAAAACCTGGGCTTCTTTGAGTATCCTGTCCTTGGGATAAAAAAAGTTACGATTGAGAAATATTAGCATGTTCTGTCCTAGTAAAGTTCTTACCAGAAATCATCAATGAGATAATTTATTCTGTTTAATAGACCTAGAATGGCCTTTAAAAATATAATTCCCTGATTATGTTTAATTAAGAAAAAAATCAAATTTGTTCCATTGGGCATCAAATTTGTTCCATTGGGCACTCTGGTATATATCCTGTTTGATGCAGACATATAAGGAATCCTTTTACATTTCTCGTTAACAGAGTTATTTTCAGCATGCCTATGTTCTCTGCTGTTTATATCCAATTTTACCACGTTCCAAATAAGAAAAAAAAAAAAAAGAACATATTTCAAGCTTTTACTGAAGCTAAGTATTTGCAGAAAAGAAGATGGAAAGTATTTAAAAGTTCAATGATCCTATTGAGATAACAGTAAGTATCACAAAGATACAATGTTTCTAACACAACCAGGAAATACTGATCCACAAAAAAGTACTTTGGACAGTATCCTGCAGGCAAAATTTTCAGCCTTAAATCCATGGCAACTTGCATCTGCTTTTTTTTTTTTTTTTTTTTTTAAGTGTGCTTCTTCCTGCTCTGTGTTCAGCTAGAGGGGCTGTTCCTGTGAGCTGTAGGCTTTGCTAAGGGTNTGACCCTTTAAACTCCTTTAAACATGGAATTTAAGGACAGTTTTTATATATTAATATATATAAAAACATATAGAATTTGTATATTAAATACATAATATCATAAAGCTCAACACCTTAAAAATAGGAATACTCTTTCATTTGCATTTCTTTTCACATTTCTGAGATTTCATTCCTGTCATTTAAGACTAACCATCTTGTTAGAAAGCAGTTGGGATGAAGAATAAGATGTCCAGTGTTAAAATTTTTACCTAATTACATTTTATCTGAACTCAAGAGAAAGGCTAACAACAATTTCTTCCACTCTTTTGAGTAATTCACCTCAGCCTGTGGGGGATTAAGAAGCAAGGAGTTTTATGTCTTAAATTTTCAATCTCTTTCTGTGGTTAAGAGATGACAACACAGTTTTTACGTACCTACTTTCATCTCATGATCAAAGCTGCATTTCTACAAGTTAAATGCATCTCTACACACGTCATTTCGAGTCTAATTCCTTAATAATCAAAAAGAAAAAAGACGTACAGTTTACACTCATTTTGGCAATATACTAAGGCCCTTGTGTCAAAGTTTTCTCAATACCTGTACAGCCTTTGAATAATATTCCAGGAGAACTTACAGAGAAAACTCACACCAGTTTTACTAGGCACTGTTCAGACACACACATTCCTGTTCCAAAGAGTTTGATTGCAAACAAGGAAATGGAACAGCAAAAAGACTGATGGAGACCAATAAATTCAACTCAAGCAGCTTTTGAAGACAATTTACTTCTGTCCTGTGGAAGCAGCTATCAATATACTTTTTTCCTTTCTAAAACCTTTGTTTTTTCCTACTTGTAAATGACAGAGCCATGTACACACTGTGATGGTCTTATAATAGTTGCTCATCCACTTGAATGAAAACAGACTAACACTAACTGCCTAGAAGGAGCAGCAAGAAATGTCTTATAAACGCTAACTGTGCATCCTGTGCACTCAGCCACAGTTAGCGTTTACCAGCAACAATTTCCTTTCAGTTACATGCAGAGCTTCGGCGAACCTACCTTATTTCCACACCATTAACTTCCAAACATTTTTTTTCTTCCCACTGTCACTCACCATGATCTCTTCCATGTTTTTCTGTCAAATCCAATAGCTTCTCCAGCAGTCTTGCTCTGTCTGTCTCAGAGCAAATCCAGACCTTGTTTCTTCTAAACAGCTTTTCTCTCATCTGCATCTGTTTCTCTGAGTAGTTGGGGCAATACCTTGAAAATTGCTTACCATCATTATTCTATGTTTATCCAAAAAGTCTGAAGTGTCCCATAATCCCAGGTGTGGGATTATGTGTGCCTCTCCCAGGCAGAGGAAATTTGACTGGGTTACTTAAAGGAGCAAGACACAATGCTTCACTTGCCCAGGCAGCAGTATTTTTGTGCTAAGCACCAAGCAGTTCATGGTTGGCAGTGCTCTGAAGCATGGGACTTTATCTTCTGTAAATAGGATTAGCAAATGAAAATATGTATTCTAGTTTCACAGAGCAGGATTATCAGCAAACCAGTACATTTCTGTGATGCTCCTTTTAGCTCTATTTTCCGATGAGCACTAATACAGCTTTTGTTAATCTCTTCTGTGAAAAAATGCACATATTTGAACATATTCTACATGGTAGATTGCAGGTTTAGACTCACAATTTTAGATCACCTCTTTAGTAAAAATAATAGAAATCTGAGTCATAAATTTTCCTATTAGAGAAGGAAAAGGTTGTATTGTAGTCACTACAAATTACAGAGCAACTTAATGCTGAAAATATATAGCCACTCACTGCACCACTTCAAATACTGGGTCCTTTTAGTTTTAAGGTATCCATTTTATATAAACATGTTTAAAAATAAAAGGAAATGCTGCTGCACAAGTTTTTCTTTATGATCCTCTGAAAAGCAGGTTTTGATAGTTAACAATTTTTGATAAGTCCCTGAAAATGGTAAATCATCTGCTCACAATTAATTCAGTGCTGGTTCAGGGACAATGAATTTGTCATCTGAAGCTGCATGGTATGTCTCTGAAACAGTCTGTGCTGGTTTTGGCTGGGGAAGAGCTATATTTTTTCACTGTGGCTAGTATGGGGCCGTGTTTTGAATTTGTCATGAGCAGAGTTGATAATAAAGAGGAGTTTTTGTTTTTGCTGAGCAGGTCTTACACAGAGCCAAGGCCTCTTCTGCTTTCATGCTGCCATGCTGGTGAGGAAGTTGGGGTTCCATGTGAGGCTGGGAGGAGACACAAACAGGACGGGGACCCAAACCAACCAAGGGGATATTCCTGACCATATGATGTCATGGTCAATATGTTAGGTGGAAAGAAGAACAACTGATGGTGCTTGTCTTCCAAAGCTGTTACACGTGGTAGGAGCCTGCTGTCCTGGAGATGGCTGAACACCTGCCTCCCCATGGGAAGCAGTGAATTAATTCCTTGGGTTTTTTGCTATTGTGTGTGGCCTTTGCTTTCCCCATTAAACTTTCTTTATCTCAATCCAAGTGTCTTCTATTTTTTAACCTTTTTTTTTTTCCTCCCCAGACCTACTGTGGGAGAGTGAGCAAGCAGCTGCATAGGGCTTGGTTTTTGACTTGGGTAAACCACAACACATGCTCATGAAAATTTATCATGTAGTCTTATACCAAAACAGCATAAGAAAGACTTCCATAAACTGTTTCCATATTTACTATAAGGTCATACTCATTACATATTTCTTACTTCTATTAAAAATTTAAAATGTGATGTAATACACTTATGCACAAAACCCCCTGTAATTCCCAAACTTTCACTGAACAGCAAATTTACCGGCCTGACCATGAGTTACCTGAATTGGTTCTACATAGCAGTTGAGATATCCAGAGACTTACTTTACAAAGAACGAATGTCATTTAGAGTTTGTGGGATAAACTCATGTTAAGTGCATGAGGGAAATAACACAGCCAGAATTTTTGTTTCCCTTTACAGCTGTAAGAAATAAAAGCATCAGTTACACAGGATGTAAATCACTCATTTGTGTTTGCGAAGACTAAAGTCAGTAACCTGAATTTTAGGAAATCGGAGCTCCAGCGATTCAAGGAGTTAGTCAGTATGACCCCCTGGGAAACTTTCCTCAGGGACAATAGAACTGGCAGAACTTTAAGATGGCTTTCCATACAGTGCAAGAGCTTTTAATCATCAGGTGTAAAAAATCAGGCCAAGAAGGCAAGAGATCAACATGGATGAGTCAAGACCTACTGGCCAAAGTAAAAGGAAAGAATGAAATACACAGATAAAGGAATCCGAGACAGATGTTCTGGTTAGTCTAGTCATGTAGGGATGGGGTCAGGGGAGACAGGGCACAGCTGGAGTTGACTTGGGTAAAGGATGCAAAGAATAAGAAGAGTCTCTACAGGTATGTCCACCAGAAAAGAAAGGTCAAAGAAAATGTAGCTGCTGTGATAAGCAAGGCTGGCAAACTGGTAACTATGAACAAGGAGGAGGCTGAGGTACTCAACAGTTTTTTTCCTCAGTCTTCAATGGCAATCACTCTTCCCACACCTCTTGAGTGAATGCACAGCAATACAGGGACTGGGAAGAAAAGTCCTTCCCACTGTAAGAGAAAGGTAGAAAGGCAGCTTTATTACTGCCTCAGCATAAATAAGTAAGTCTCTGGGACTCAGTATAAGGAACAAATCTTTAACAATGACGGTGGTAAAACACTGGAACAAGATATCCAGAGATCTGTTAGATGTCACATCCCTGGACACTTCAAGGCCAGGCTGGAGGGGGCCCTAAGCAACCTGCTCTAGTTGAGCATGTCCTTGCTTATTGCAGGGGAATTGGAGTAGATGAACTTCAAATATTCCTTCAGGACAAAATATTCTATTTTTGTTCTTCATGATTTACTTACAAACTAATGGAATTGTTATAATTTAAAATACACACATTTTATATCCACATAATGCCACAGCGTCCTCTCCATAATCAACTAATATGGATAACCCTGCTGATTTTTCTCTGTTGCTAAACTTATTCATGCACACCTGGTTTAAATAAACCCTTTTTTGTATATGGAAATAACTAATATTTTTACCCATGATGAAAACCATTAAAATATTTTAAAGCAACAGAGTGCAGCCCCATCTGCTATAATATTGGTATAAAAGGAAGAAAAAAAAATATGCATAAATACCTAATGATATTTCCTCATAATTTGTAAAACCAAAGCATCCCTTTTCAATACAACTAAGGGATATAATGCTAAAACTGTCACTTAATAAGTTAGACAATTGTTGCCCTCATTGCAGACAGTGTCAAGTTGATAGAACAACTAGAAAGTCATGTAATAGGAGAATAAATGGCATTCTCAACTGTTTTACCATCCAATCGTTAACCAGGTGAAAGCAATTTCCAATACCGACCAACACTAGGATCTAAAGACTCGGGGCAAAAATTACAGAATTAATTGGTTTAACAATTATCAGACATAGGGAAAGAAAAACAAATAAATAAATAAATAAGAATGAAGAGTTGCAGATAGCCACAAAGGGAAGCTCTTTTTAGGGTTTGGAATTAAAAAATTCTGTGTTCAAGGGCTGACAGAATAACAACCTTCTTTTGGAGGAAAACATAGTGAGTAGACATGGGCTTTAGCATATTTAACAGCTATCTAATTTCATATAAACATGTAATTTAAAATATCACTTCACATAAGGAACCAGTAAAATACATGTAAATTCTCTTTCAATTCTCCCTTCTAAAATATCTTTTCTGGTCTCTATCCTCCTCCCCCTTCTTTCTTCACCGTGGCAATGATTTCTGCCTCTCAAAGTCTTGATTGCTCTGATGACCTCAATCAAAAGGCAATTATCCAGCAAGGATGGAAGGTAATTATTCCCATCAAGGAGAGATTGAATACACCTGAATAGACAGCTGCAGTTCTTCCAGGGATTACATTATTACTATAGAAACTGCCTCCATTAATTTGTGATGCATGTCAAATTTATGATAAAAACTTGACTTGTTTGTTAGACAACTACTTTTCCCATTTCATCCAACACTCACTTTAAGGCAAGTGCAACAGTCAGTTGTAAGTTACATTAATATATAAGTGACAACTGTCAGCATGCAACCATCTGCTTAGAAGTGAATGACATAAAATCAGGAAAGGGAATTGAAGCTCCAAATAGATACACATTATATAATTCCAGACAGAGCCAAAAGCACGAATGCTTCAGCCCAAGCTTGCCAGGATCCTGCTATAGGGATAGCAGTATAGGGACAATATATATATTATATGTATATAAAAGAAAAACAGAAAGGCTCAGTAAGAAAATAAATTTAGTCACCCTATTTATCTTCAATCTTAGATGGGAAAAAGTTTAATTCCAGGAGAGAAAAAATGGAAAATCTGTAAGTCATTATGAAACATTTGAATATCAATATTTACAACATCCCATTTTTAAGACAGGTTGGCAAGCTACCTGTTCTCAGACTCTTGAGGACTTATAAATCCTCAGATTTATAAGGTATATCTTAAGTGCTGAGTTTTTTCTAGAAATTTTGGGTAAGGGATCTACTCACTGTAATCACTACATATGCTAAAATACTGCCTTCCTTGGGAAGAATTGCAAGATTGATAAATTACTTCTAATATCAAAATACATTCGATTTAACAAGATTAAAAGAGGCCATTTCCCTTAACCAATACTTGCCTCCTAATAGGTAAAAAGCACATTAGGCTGCATCAAAATGCATTTTAATCTTGTACTGCTGAATTATAAGGCATCTTAATAGGAAAAAAACCAAACCTGCTGTTACATCTTATTAAAGGTTATTTTTCTGCACAGGTGACAACTGTAAATCTTGTATTTTAATTCCAGCATAATATAAAAGTTGCCATTCTATTTCTTATAGATTGTCATAAATCTTGGCAGTTAGGTCACACAATATTGTGTTAATTAGGTACATACAGGATAGATTCAATTAGGAAAAAAAGGAATTTTCTATTGTAATCTTACACTCCTTCATTTCTGGGAGTAGAGTATCAAGTCCCATTGACTTACTAGTCTTAAATTTACCTTTCTTTCTGTAGTCTTCTTTTGAGACACTACAGTTTCTAAAATCACTTGTATAATTCTTATTTTGAAAGTGTATCGCACAACAGTCTCTTTTAACTTGTAGTCTGAAAGCATCAAATATTTTTTCAGCATCTTCAACTTTTAACCATCATCTCCATCATCTTTCTGTAGTTCACCAAAATATAAGAAAAGATGGGAGAGAAGGAGGGAGTACAGTGTGATTAAAAAAACCTGTGAGAACAGAAGGGAACCGGTATTTGCCCTGCCTATTGCAAAATTCTTTTTTCCTTTTTGAAGTAAAAGACACAGCTGAGCTTCCAGCCTGCAAGTGATATCTGTTCAGTTCAACTGGCTTTGCTCTTGCAACACATGTTTTCCTGCTTTCTTTTTTGGTTCTTTGTATGTTACAAAAAGTGTAAAGTGCAGTCAGAGTTCATTTCCTAAAGCCTTTTTTCACTGCTGACTAAACATACAAGTCCTGGTTAGGCTTAATTTCTTTTTTTTACCTTTACTTAGAGCTATGTGGTGGTTTCTATCTTGAGATTCTCAGTGATCAATGTCCATTCATATATAAAAAAACGTTTCTTTTTCCATGAAGACAATAGCAGAAATGTATTGTAGAGGACTTTATTAAAGTTTGTGTGCAACAGATAGGGATAAAAGAAAATACAACCAACTTTGCTTCCTGGGTAATTTTGTATGTATGANTTAAATATTGCAGGTTGCTAAATAACCGTCAGCCAGTACATTTTTAAATTATTGTCAATTTCTAATTTATCTATGGACAAACAGATTCTAGATACTGTGATATACTATATAGTGATCCTAGCCATTGAGGCCTGTTTCCCTATCTTAACTTGATATCACAGTCTCCAGAGAGACACTTTTCTATTTGGTCTTGATCCATATGATGCAAGCTTCTTGTCAGTATTTGTAATATCATGCAGTATTTCTACACAAAACCTCTCCAGTTCCTTTTGGGATATACAGGGAACATGACGAAATTGTGTGCTTAAGGAGGTCAAGTGGCAAGATTTTTGGATTTGCCTTAGTCTTCAGTTAGGAACTTGTTCTTGGTAGATTATCTTAAAATCATCCTTTACTCTGGCTAGTGTAAAGAAAAATGGGGAAAAAATTCAAAATATCCAAAATAGCTGACACAGTTACAAAAAAAATGAAGAGGTAATCAGTATTTAATTTACTTGCCCTATGATTAAATTAAAAAAAAAAAAAATCTCTTTATCTAGCAATTGTGAACTTTGGCATCTGTGGAATTTTTATTTCCTCCTGCCTTGTACCCCAGGGGTAACCCCTGAAAGAAAATCTGGCCATGGCATGACAGATTTGAGGTTAGAATTAATTTCCATTTTGGAGCCCTCTGGTGTATCTGGAGAGAGATTTCATTTGTTTCTCTAAAATCAGTTTACTTCTCTTTCATTCTAGTGATAGTCAGACCATCCATCTGATTCCAAATAAACTTTCTTTCACTTCGTTAGAAATGCACATTTCTTCTTAGACCAGATCATTTGTTATACCTGACATTTACCTGACAGAAATTACCCATTCCTTGACTCAGTGAAGGCATAAAGTCCCCTGTCTTTTTGTGCTTGGGTGACTCAGGGTGGCTTTTTGCTTTACACAAATTGCAGCAGAACTCAGGCCCATTACTGATGGTGGCAGCCCAGTGGCTTCTTCCCTCTGCTTTCCAAACATCGTATCTAAGTGACAGGGAACATACCAAAGATTCTCTGTGGAATCCTGAATGTCCACATTGATGAACAGAGTGAAAACAAATACCTAAATGGGATATATGGTTTATAACTGGTTTGGAGATTAATCTCCAAAGAAAGAGACAATAATGAGTGAAATTAGCTTTTCTGACATGGTAGTGGGACTGGGAATATCAAAGACTAGTCCAAGCATGCCTCCTAGGAGGATATTATGACACATAGACTTTTTATTCAAATCCCTACTAAGCTCTTGCAGTTTGCAGGTGAGGATCTTCTCCTTCCTTATTGCTCTTGGCACACTGAGGCAAGCTAGTGTACAATCAGAAAAGTAATAGAAATAGATGTTGTAGCAGATGACCTCTTTGAGAAATAGTGCAGTAAGAAGTTATCAGTTTGGAGCAAACAGACAAATTGTGCCTAGGCCTCTGGAGGCACCTGTTGCTGCATCAATTTGCAAAGCTGAATATTCCATCTGTTGCTGCCAAACAGTAATCAAGGTGTCCGGGGTAACCTAAACAACCAAATTAATAATGGTCATCCTCAACTAGTTACGCTTCTAGAAGGAAAAAAAAAAAATTCAAAACATCCAAAATAGCTGAGGAGGGATCACTGCTTTTGATTCATTAATATGTTTATTAAGAAGTCCAGAGCAGACCACCCACCATGGAGAGACTAGTTTAAATGAGAATAAGGTGACTTCCAGGAAAGGGTATAAGACCTACTAGCACCAAACTTATCAATTTTATATTGCCAAGAACTGCTGATAAGAAAAATTTATGGCGTACTGTGATACACAGCTTTAAATTACAGAGTCGCCACTGGCATTGAATATGTCTTACAAGAGATTTATCTGAGTCTTTAAAGGTTTATATATTTAAGTATTCCTTTAAAGAGCTATACAAAATGTAGACTACTTTAAAAGACATACACTTGGAAATCATCAAAGCTTATAAGTAGTTTAAAATGAGAACAAGCAAAAATTAGTAATTAATCACGTTAAGAGTAGGCAAAGCCTAAATTAGCATTTTAAGAGCCCTGTTTTTGCTTCTGACTCTTACTAACTAAGCTGAGAGAAACGGAAAGGAAACAAACAAACCAAAGGAACACATTCTACTTTAGATGTATTGAGTTTGTAGAGACCAATATGATTATGGGGCATATGTGAACTTTCTACCACACTTTATACACTTACATGTATGTTCTTTTGAGACTGTGAGTCATGATGCTGCTCCCTCTTCATTGCTTTTCTAATAATAAACAATAATGAATGACTGCAAATATCTATTGCAGAAGTGGATGAGAGATAGATATAATGAACACACCAAGGGAATGTATTTTAAAACCAGTATATGATTGTAAGTATGCCCAAAACCAATTATATAAGTAATGCCCACAATTACTCATGCTCTCTTTTGCAGATCAACAGACATTTTAAACTTCCTAGTAATAAGAGGATTGTTACTCAGGGAAGAAATTTCAAGCAATCTTTTTTGAAAAAAAATAAAAGAGCAACCAATTTTTTTTTCAGCTTTATTTCCTATGTTAGAAGCTGATAGCCTTTATAAAATTATTGGGGAGCAAAGTACAAAAACCATGCTTCTTAGAAGTACTCTAATTCCTTTCTAGGCAGACCATCTGTAGCAGGAGATTAATCTCCAAATTCAATCTCAGCTTAAATCTGAAGAGGCTAATACAGGCAGCAAGTGCTAAAGGGAAAGAGGGAGTCAGAGTTTGACTACTAGATATAATTCAACAGTTTAGAGCAATTATGGCTTACACTCATCTATTTTCATTTGCTCTGAAGCCAGCTAAGAAAGCTAGGGAAGCCTGACTTTAGCTGCAGAGCAGTCTGCAGCCTGCAGCCCCCTTGACCATGACCTGGAAATCTCCTTTCTTCCCTCATCTTCATCATCTGTACGGTCCTCTACCAGTCTCCCAACACCTACTTTTTGATCCAATATACAAAGCAAATCTTTTCTTGAACACTATTAAAAAAATGACATAACCTCAAATTTATGTGATGATTAAGAAAAAGGAAGTCTTATTCCTGCGCACATTATGTTGTCAGAATGGCTTAACAGAGTTTGAGCCCTTTCCAGTTGTATTTATTCTGGTACTGATGTGATTCTTGCAGTCTCATTCCTTATGCTAACCTTGGAGAGAAGATATCTGAGAGTGCACAGTTTTCTGCCCAGTTAGTGAGCTACAATTCCTTGGGATAAGGGCTGAGGAGTTGAAAGGGAGGTGGCAGGGCTGCACACAAGCTGGGAAGGAGGAGGGATCACAGGTATCTTAAACCTGAGTTTAGGCTGCAGGGGAGCCCTAGGCTCCATTGCTGCATTTCTGCAGAGAGAACACAGGTAGGACATACCGGATTTTACATTTCTTTTTTCAGCTGTGCTGAAGATGAACTCAAGACTGAGGTAGCTAAAGGGGACTGGATGGCTGATGAACTGATGAGTCCCATGCATGCTAATATTGTCTAGGATTTCTTCTCTTCTGAAAACACCCAAATGTGCTTTCTCTTGGATCTTGTCTCTAGCAACATGAAGTGATAAATATGCAGTGATCCCAAAACTACTTCCTGTCACATAACCTTAGTGTAGCAATGGCAGTCACCAAAAGTATAGATACAGGGTATGCAGCAGAGGCAGCTGGGTTATTATATTAGAAAACTCAGCATGCCTGGAGCACAGGATGACCCGCACTGAGGGACATTCAGCCTTAGAAAATGCAGCATCAGGGCATGATAGTTCTCACATTTTATGATAAGATGGAGAAAATATATTTAATGCCCCTAAGACAAAAGCCTGGATGTCATCTCCCATCACAAAGGTTTCACTCACATATTTTAACTTGAATTTCTTCATGGAGAAGTCAGTAGAAATCCACAATAAGTAAGCAACTTCTGATCCATCACTGTGTACATTTCAAAATTTTGAAGTGTAATTTCTCCTTAATCATTATATGATTTCTATGGAGAGATACTATTATTTAGGGAAAGTAGATGATCTACAATACAGTGATGAAACAACCTTGTAAAAATTAACAAAATACGCACATCATATTTGAATTCACATGCATGGAAACTGCATTGAGAATAAACATCATGTCCACTCTCTCCAAATATCTGCTGATTTGATATGATAAATGAATTAAATATTCCATCAGGAAGCATTAAAAAAGAGTGGTGTAATGGCAGAATTGTGTGCAAACTCAAAAATACTTTTATATCACACCCATTTCTTGTACAAGTGGTATAAAGAGTGTCAGTTGTAGTAATAACAACATAGAAAAATAAACAAATATTTTCTAGATTGAATTCAATTATAAATTCAATTAGCTAGCATTACTCAAAAGAGTACTTATGAACAGCACACTTAGATATTCTGTAAAAAAAAAAAAAAAGACAACCAGGAAAACTATCTCTAAAAAATATTTTTTTTCTGCATAAAGGAAATGGAATAAAGCCTATTTAAAAGCTATTTGTCTTCAAAATTATGTGTCCATAGGCATAATACCATCAGCTTCTTGCAGCATCCCAACCATATTGGTGTGGGTTAAGAGAAAGCATATTCTGTGCTCAATTTATCACTTTACAGAGTAGTATGCTCACCAGATGTACTGAACAAAATGCAGAACATCCACATTCTATCAAATTTATCCCAGTAAAGCATTTGGAGATATATTTTTTCCTCTGCTTACATTTTTCACTAAATTTTGTTGAATAGCAACAGTGAGTATTCCTTCAATGTTCTCTGGAGTCAGCTAATGAGTTCTGCTATTAATGGTGTAGAAGAGAAAGAATTTCCTCACAGACAAATGACTAAATTGTATAAACCTTCTGTCCTATTGAAATTCTCTAAATAATGCTGTCAAAACTCAATATTCATTTTGTCTTTCTACATATTATCCTATGTATTCTATATTACTGTCATAACTTTCCACCCTATAATGAAGTTTTTTTGTGGTTTCCATCCTTTAATTACATTTGGGAAGAGAAATATGAGACAGTTTCTCTTCCAATTGGAGAGAAAACAAAAAGAGGGAAACAAACACCTTCTATCTACACTGTGCCTGTATATCATAGGCAGGAATGCATTAGGATGAGAGAGAAAAGCGAGGACCCTGTTAAGTGAAACATTTTTATGATATATATATCCAGAGAATATGTGAAGGACTTCGAACCAAAAGGATTTCTCCTGGCATGGTCATAGTAAGGTCCAGCAGTAGGCTTACCCTGGACTGATCAGTTTTACCTCACTCTTGAGTTTGCCAAACCTGTTCATCCCCCTCTTTACAATCTCCTTAAAACATCCCATAACTGGACTTACACATCTGACAAACCTCTTAAATATCCCATCATAAATTTGCCCTTATCCTTGAGACCCATGCTGACTGTGTTTCCTCCATTTTTCTGATTATGAAGCTCTGGGTAAATCTCTCCAATGCTTTGCTCCACTGATCCTTTCAGTGTTCTGCCAGCTCTTGGTCTATGGTAGTGTTTCTGTCTCTTCCTCATCATTTAGGTTCTTGTATCTAAATGTTTAACTCTTTACTTCTCCTGATTCATATCATTGTTTTTAAAGTTGAATTGCCATTAACCACATATCATCACAACTCAGATGTCTGTAAATTTCAGGTGTCCACACACCTTTTTACCATCCGTATATCCTTATAATACTTTTTTTCCCCCAAACATAGAGGCACCTTAATTAAGGGTTTATGAAAATTGCCATTTAGCTGTCTCAAAACAACAACAGTCTCATTGTGCAGGATTGCAACCTTATTTTCAAACTTACAAAGAGCTACCCTTCAAAATCACCCTGTCTATTTAATCATGGGAGAAATGAAACACTCTCTTTTAGACTTTGCGATTAAAATATTTTCTTACTGATATTGCTCGTTACACCAAAGAATAGGAACAATATTTCCTTGTTATAAACCTTTTAATATTATTATGGCTTAATAATTGTAAGAAACAATTACAAAAACAATCTTTTCTTTCACTTGTGAAGTACCAGGTATAGTGGAGTCCTGGTCCATGACCTGCTACTGCTACTGCCTCACCAAGAGACATCAAACTAAACCAAAACAAAACCTCAGTATTAAAGAACGTGGCTACAGAGGATAGTTGAACTTCTCTCTGCAACGTCGGCCTTTGGTCTTGCTGATACTGCTCTACTAATCTGCTGCCCTACTTCATTTTATCACTTCAATTTCCTATAAGGCCCCTCCGGTGGAGACGTTCTCTTACTCTCTCTGGTATAGAAGGATTTAATCTCTACCAGGTCACTACAAAACAAATAATAGACTTCAACAATTATGAAAATGTCTCTTTCCTTTTTTTCTGGCAGAATCATATAGAACATCTTAGAAAAATGTTAAGATTTTCACAGGGCCCTTTGTTTTTATTGTATTTTGTATTGCAAAGTTGATAGAGATTAAGAAATTAATGATTTTGCAACATTTTCTGTCAGAATGCAAAAAATGTTATCCCTCACACCAATATAAAGAAAATAAATAAATATCAGCCTGAGTTTTCAACACAGTACAAAATTCTGATCATCTCTGTAAAGGAAATCTTTCACCATCATTAAAAAAAGTTCATAGTATAATTAATTTTTTTTAAAAAATCAAAGCTGAACCAGAACCAGAATACATGATTACAAGTTCTAAAAGACAAATTCCTTACTTCTCTTACTGACATTAAAGTTTAGTCATTCTGAACAACAAGCAAAGCCGGAGGATTATGGATGTCTCCAGCTCTTTTAGTGATGTGCCCTTGAGGAATTATGCCTCATCACTCCTCACCAGACAAAATCTTTGAGGGTTTTCAAGGACAGCACTAAAGAGAGAGAGGTTGTTGCAATACTCTAGCCCAAAGATACAGAGCACTTGGGGCAGGTTTCTGTCCATTATCATCTTTGAATATTTCAGAAATTAAAATGGCTAAATAAATATGATGTCTGAACTGTTTGACTACAAGGCATTACCAGTCCACACTTTCATGATTTTGAATTTTACAAGAGATGTCATCCCTAAGTGAAATAAGGGCAAAATTGCCTGTATTCTTAAACTGAATATACAAAAATAAAGAGAAGACCTTAAGTTTTTGTAGCAAGTTGTAGAGGTGGAAGAGAGGAAAGGCAATCAAAATCAAGAGGAAAAATGGAAACAATAATAGACAAAGAAGCCTAGCAGATGCTGTTATAAGAGATCATTCTGAAAAGAAAACCTACTCAAAAGGTGCTCTAATCTTCAGTATGTACATACTGAAAGTTGTTTAGGGGTTTTTATGTGTTCCTTAGAACTTAATTAAAAATTCAGTTTAAGAGTTTACAGAAAGTATCGTCAATTATTGTGCAATCAGATTATAATTTTTTTATTTAGAATTCCTTTTTATTATCTTTCTATCATTCTTTAGGTTTCTTTACATATTTGAGATCTTTGTGTATTCATAGGTGGTTAAGCTCATTCTGGGAAATAAGATGCCCAACAACTCAAATCTCTTAAAATATTTTTCTGTAAGAATTTATGAAGAAATCAAACAAGCATCTAAACAAAGAAATAAAATCCCTGTTTCCAGGGCCAGTTGAATATATCCAATAAAAGGAATCCAAATTAAATTAAATGCAAATTCACAACCAAACTAAAGTCACCCTAAGGTATGATTTGTTCTCTATCACTTCGTTTCTCCAGAACTAAAAATTATAACCAAAAAAAGTAATTTAAAAAATTCTATAAATTAATGAGTTGTTACAAATTGGAAAATAATATAATTTTATTTCTTAAGATATTAAAAATGTAATTTTAGATAATTTTAAACATGTTCAGCTTTTTTTGGTAGCTCTTTACTGACAGTAGTCCTTTCTAATAAAGTAAAAATAATCCTAAATGTTCCATTTAGACCCTATTCTACAGAAATAATTTCTCAATTGAAATGATTCTAAAATATATTCTATCAATTGTCCCACCTTTCTGCACAGAGGCCTGCTCAGACAGAAGTGATGCAAACAACCGTTTGTATCATCTAATTGTCATCAGAACGTGTTCAAAAATTAAACCTATAAAATCTCTCAGTGATCTACTTGTTAATTTGATATGTGGCATTCCTAGTCTAAGAAACTTCTTTAGGAAAATATTATGCAGTAGACCAACAAAAATGAAAGAAAAACAAACACGCCAATGATAGATATGTGATAAAAGGTGTGTGACAGAAAGTAATTTCTGGCTACCTTACTGAAAGGCAACCATAACTCAGAAACGCTGGTCACAAAATTGCTTTTCCCATTTCTTTATTTTATAGTGCATTGAGAGTTTACACCCATTGACCATACAGTCATGAAAAAGTTCAGCCATTTTTACTAGGTACAAATCTTCCATCCTTATTATACATTGTAAAGTAGGAATTACAACTCAACGCACTGGCAGGAGAATAACAAGCTTAGAGCTTAGCTTTTTGAGAATTCTGTGGATTTTGTTTTATTTTCTTCCTGCAAATTCAAAGAATTTTGAAATCCTGTGAAAAATCAATGTATCACCACCTCTTCATGGGAGCTCTCCAGTAGTGGGAAAAAAAAAATCAACTTTCATAATGTACTAGTTTCAAAAGATTTGCTGGGAAATTCTACAGTTTTAAGCAGTTTGGTGGACTATTCAACACTTAGCCAAATGCAGTCATGAGCCTAAAAAAAGCCACCTCTTTTTGAAATTTATGCGGTGTTCAAAATGTGTCCTGACGAAAGTTAAATAAAGCATTGTACTGAAAATTTTATTAATGGATGTTAGCTTAGGTCAAGACTTGAGAGTGAGTTCAAGCTTTTGCAAGTATAATGAAAATTTATAATTATAAAGATTCTTATTTTGTAAAAATAATTGTCAGAACGTGTCAAACTTGCTACTTGCCTTTTCTCATGATTTTCATATATCCTTGCCATTACTGGCTGCAGGTTTTTCCTCAACTACTAAATTATTGAGAGAGAGCTTTGCTCAGAGGCCTTTTGAAATTAAAAATAATCAATTGAACTTGACTCAGTCGGGGTTAAGCAGCATTATACCAACTATTTCTGAAATTAAACTGCAATTTGATTTCAAAAGTAATCAGACTTTTGGACTGGATTAAGGAGTTGCACTGTTCTTATGAATGTTATTTTATTAATTAAGCAATCATGAAAGAATCTCCAAATGGAACCCTGAGTGGGAAAAGTTATCGCAGTTTCTAATCATAATCTTTTGAACTTCCTAGGAGCAAAATGCAGTTTGAGATTTATATTTTCTTCATCATTGAAGAACATTCCATTTCTGCAAGCTTCTGTTTAAATATGTTCTCTTTCTGATTTTTAAGATCTTTCCAGGAGAATATTAATTTAATTTCAGTTAATGAAGGATGGCTCTGTTTAATAATTATTATTATTAAATTTATCCTTCTAAAGTATTTTAGGGTTTTTTTTAAGGGACTAGCCAAAGTTGATATTAAATTGGATACATAATTCAACAAGTTTTTATGATTGTAGAAAATAAGCAGCGAAGGTTAGGGAAATTACTGAGTAGGTCTACCAAATCTACCCAGTTTCTTATAGGAATATTGTACACTGGAATCTGACTATTGAAAATTATATGAGGATATAAAATTCTTTAGAAATATTATATTTAATCTATATCAGCAATACTTACCCAAAAATGCTAAAAAAAACTTGGCAAAATGTTTAAACAAATAACTTTTTTCTTTTTGTTTTGAGAATCTCTTTTAGCTGATTTTTTTCATAAAATGCCTAATGAATGAAGTGATTTGAAAATGTATTGCTCTTTTTCACAAGTTGGTGATTTATGGTACGTCCTTGTATGATTGACACAGAGGTAATTTTTTTACTGTAGATATTTTCACATGTTCCACAGAAACAGTTATGATTGCTTCTTACAAAAGAAAAAGACTTAAATGAAGTAGTCATGGATGTGTAGAATTTTTTTTTGTTTTCATTGAGCAATATTATCACAAAAGACAGCAAGCAAATTACATAGCCATGAATTTCAAATTAGAAAAGACTGGCAAGGATAAAACCCACTGATTTCAGTTTAAGACTGGCAAGATCTCAAAACACTGCTTTTCTCACCTTACTTCCTTACATATTCTGACCAATATATGGATGGTAAATTGCTGATGATATTGGCTCCACTACTCAGTCAAGAAACCCAAAAGTTACAGTGAAATATTTCTGTGAGCATTTTATGTTGGATTTTTTTGAGACGACTTTCATCGCTTTCACAGAGATGCAATATACAACTTTATCTAGTGAATATTCTGCTAGCACACAACTCACAGTCTTTATCTCCCTATTCTTTATACAACTTTATAGTTAGTCCATTACTTTTTATGAATTAATTCATCATTAAAATTTTGGTAGATCTCCTCAACCAAGCTTTCAGTCTGTTAACTGGAATTTGGGGTATTCTTGTGTTATCCTTTTCAGTCTTACATTTCTGTGATTTAATTCTTCCTGGTTTAAAAAGGAATACTATCATCATACTTAGAGATGAGCTGGTACTCCCTGGTCTAAACACATCAGCACAAAATTAAGGATCAAATGATAGATAATCCTGAGGTGTAAAGAGAATGTTAATATGATGAAATAACATTAAAATAATAGTATTTGGTGATGGAATTTCATCTTCCAACTTATCCCAAATTTGAAGGCAGAAAGTGAGTAAAAATGCCTTTAGTTTCCACCAGCTATTCTACAAACCTTGGCATGTGTTTGAATCACCATACCTTACAATCATCAACACCTCTTCACCTACTTTCTTTCATTTTATGTCCAAATGATAGAATAAACCAATATTCTGCAGGGAAAAAAACAAACTAAACCAAACCATAATAACAATAATAAAAACAAAACAAAACTAAACAAAAACCACCACAAAAAAACTCCCCCCAAAATAAAAACCACAAAAAACACTATTAAGGGATACCTTTTTACCACTTAAATTCAAGTTTATGACACTCAAGTGCTTCATAAGACTTCTATCTCTGCATAAATGAGTGCTTAAATACCTTTTCAGATTTATCCGTATATAGCCCACTCCTAACTTCAGGGATGATTTGATGTTTGATTGAAGTCCTGTCTATCTTCAAGGAGTTACACTCAACTTCCATTTTCTGCAATTTCTGTGAATGTTTAGGTCAAGGTGATATCCACAATGGAATGATTTCAAGTGGCATTCTCAAGTAATGAAGTCTTCCTTACTCCCACTCAGTAAAACTCCTTTTCTGATTTTCAACAGTTCCAAAATACTTGAACACACAAAAAATACTTGGCTCTTAAGAAAGATGCATGACAATCATATCTATCTTTGCTATTTTCTCTTTAACTTTTCTTGAACTGTTTCAAACTGAAATTGCTATTGAGAGGCAGACCATGTTTCTCTACATCCTGGTTCTAAACTCAGACAGACCTAACCCATGTAGGTTACAACACTCTGTTGTGAATGGTTTCAGCCCCAACACGAAGTATCTCCACCCTAATTTTGCCTAATAATGTCAGAATTAAAAAAACAAAAACAAAAACAAAAACTAAAAACGTTCCGAGAAAGTGTAGGAAGGACAGATTGTCTCAATTTAATTTATATATAACTCTTTTTCAGACATGTGAACTGAAAGA
>WBMY01016578.1:338825-373936 GCA_013397315.1 Donacobius atricapilla
TTTTTTTAATATATATATTGGAACACAAATGTGTTTAATTCACTTCAAGGCATACCATGAAAATTCCCCAAGACCTAGCAAACTGATTAGTCATTCTAGAGTTTTGAAGAGTTTAGCATGCTTGTTAGCTGGGTTTGGTTTTTTGCTTTGTTTTGTTGGTTGGTTTGGGTTTGGTGGGGTTTGTTTTTGGTAGTATATTTTTTCTACAGAAACACAAGAAGGGATATTCTGTACCTTCTATTTCCATGCTATCTCACATCTTCTGGCTTTTCTTTAGTCCATAGCTCTACTCAGTTCAAATTAACTTTGAAGTAATTTTTAATTTTTTTACTGAAAGTTAATGTGCTCATTCTAAATTCCCTGTAGTAGCAATAGACATTTTGTCTTTGAAAAGAATGCACACATAGAATTTTTATAGGATTCTACTTCTCTGACAGACTGTATGCTGTTCTCCAAATTTCTATAAATGTCATGGACATATGCAACCCTTGGCACTACTGAAAGCTTTGCTATTAACTACAGTGGAATTTGAACTAGGTTTTCAGTTGGTGGTTTTATTGACTTTCTACTTTCAAGGTCTTTTATAACATGAAAATTAGTAATTCAGATTTTCAGCTAAATTGCCTGTTGTTCCACTTTTCCTTCTATTCTAAGAATCTGGATCAAAGATTCTGTTCCTACAAAAAATTATATAATTAGTCCGTAGAATATTTAAGATTCTTCATAAGTATTTTTATTAGATGGGCCATTGAAATTGGAGAGTTAGATCAGTTGATTTATCAACCGAAAGAGAAACAGAGAAATTGGAAGGCTGTGGTTTGGCGCTACAATATACGAGAAAAGCACACTGCTACTTTACTATAGTACTTACAATCTCTTGAGTTCCTTCTCAGCAGTAGCTATGTATCTCCTGCAAGCAGTATTACTCATGGGACATAGCAAACAGATTTTCATACAACTACATATACTGCCTGGGACTTGAACCCAGCTGGAAATGTTTCTGAGTCCCTAAATTATAGAGAATAGCTTTTGTACTTCCATAGTTTCTATATAGGGATTATTGTCCTCACTAAAGGGAGCTCATTTCACACCTTTCCTCAAAGTTACCTAATTTTCATTAGCATATGATTTACAGATTAAAGGAGATTTTTAATGAACTAAAATCAATTTCATTTTTATTTTATGACTTGTTGCATTTATCTTAATAAATACTATGAATTAGTTTTCATCAGATCTGTGAAATAATTCTTGCATATGGTAAAACCAGCAATGTTCAGTGAGGGGCAAAGAGAATCAAATAAATAGCACTGTTCTCTACCCCATATATAAACTTTTCAATTTTGAGCTCAAGAAGGCAATGAGGTAACTTTTTTTACTAATCTATGGATAATAGGAGAAAGCTCTACTTGAAAATGTGCATTGCACATTGCAATAGTTAAATAAGATCTATGGATCAGCATATCTCTAAGTTGAAAACTTAACACATCTCGTAAAGTACACGTTAATTATAAAAAACGTGATATATTAAAAGAGAAGGAGAGCAGTAATTGATTTTGTAAATGACCTTGTGTAGAAATACATATGAATTCTTGATGGGTGGGACAAGTATGGATACATCAAAGTACTGCAGATATAGCAGAAATGCTCAGAGGGTAGTCTTGAATGTGAGCTCAGAGACCATTTGCAGAAGTTTGCATAGCCAATGTCACCTGTGCTGAAACTCCAGAATAATTACCAGCAAAAATGGATGATTTACCTAATTAGAAAGAGCTTTATCCACCACATTATATCCCCAGCAACTCCTTCACTGTAGGATATTACCTCTATAGGGAAGTAGGTAAGGGAGTTTGGATGAAAAGGATGTATTTCCTATGCTGCAGAGTCCAGCCAATCATGCTATTGAAGATGCATCCAGCTTTCATAAAGAAACTGCACTATCCTACTGCCTTTCTTTTCCTAAATTTGAAAATTAAAAAAAAAAAAATCTTTCTTTCAAAAAATAAAACAAGTATTTACCTCACATTCACTACGGAAAGCTAAACAAATTTTTCTCCATTTGGAGTGAGTTTTGTTCTGGAATGGCTGACATTTGCCAATATCTGTTTCCCTTCTACCTGTTCCTAAGACATCTTGAAACCTTATGCGTTTCTGCAAACCAAGGACTTAGGTTTAAACTAACTAATTTGGATTGAAGGATTTTCAGTATCAAATTTTGGAAGGGTAATTTTGCTGTGTAAAACATCTGAAACATTAACTAGGATTACTGTTACAAAATTTAGATGTTGAATTTTACTTGCTAGAAATAGTCATTTATCTAAATTTGTTTTTATACTGCCTAGTCCTCATAAACAATTCAAGTATAAATTCTGTAAAAGATTCCTTGCACTTTAAATAAGTTTACATATCACTTTTATTAGCTTACTGTGTGAAAAAGTTATTCTGAGGTTTATTTTCATTTTCCATTCATGAAAGACTTTTCCTGAAGGAGAGGCTTTCAAAGTCTAGCAAAAATGGGAATAGAATATCAAAAGACTTATTTTACAATATTCAGGAACACCGCTTTCTTTATTGCATGCAATCACAGAAACTCTTCCTTGAAATCCATTCAGCCTATCATGTAACATTTCTATCCGGGCTATTCATCAATAGATGTGCTCCCTTCCACATTTTATTATTTTGTAAATTAATTAGTTATTTATTTCATCAGTAATGTTGAGATCTTGTGATCAAAGCATTTTTTTTGCCATCCACATAAGTCTGAGTTCTTTATTACATAGTTATGGCAGACTATTTTGAGTAAAAACTAATTTACTTGTTTTTTCTTAAATAAATCTAGACTTAAAATTTCACTTGCCATTTGCCAATAAATAAATCTCTAAATGTAGCATCTGAACTGGGATGATATTTAAATTAATATTCAACTAAAAAAACCTTGAGGTTATAGGATTAAAATTAAATCTTAATTTTTGTGTATCAAGCACTTAAACCCCAGAATGCCTAATGATATTTTAAGAAAGCTGTGGCCTTCTTTCATTTTTCAATAACATTTAATTGAAAAGAACTGGGTTTAAAAGAAAAGAAGTACTAAAGAAATGGCCTTTTTTTCTCTTTTGTTCTACAATAAATGGTGAACTACAACTTTCATTTAAAATACTGTAATACAACTTTCCACTGTAAATCACAAAGACTACACACTATGTTTTTTAACATGAAAGAGTCCATTCAAGCTTTTAAAATTCCTGTAAGAAAATAATAAAAATAGTGCAGTCACTTATTCGTAAGATTTATTTACTGTAACTCTTGTATCTCATATAGTACCACTCTTCTCCCTTTCTGGCTAGAAATAAACCCAAGAGAAATCATCCTATAAATATTTTCCCTTCTCAGATATTTGCATTAGGATGATGCACATTTTTCTTCTAAATATACAACCTTTTCATTCTGCCTCTCTAGAAGAAACACAGTGAGCAGCCCACACTCCTGTCCATTTTGGAATCTCAAAGCAGGAGAGAACACCCCCATCACATGCAATGGGCAAGCAGGAGATAAAGCCATAAACTAACAGGGAAAGTTGTGCGACAACAGAAATGATTATGCAGTAATAACTGTGTCTCATTAGAGACAAAAGGGATGAAACTAGAAGGTATAAAAGGAAAATAAAGGATAATAAACTTAGTAGTGATGTGTAAAGCTAGGTCTTCCTTTCACCAAATCATTGACAGAAGGTTAATTTCTATCAATTTCTTAACCAGTTCTTCAATGTTTTCCCTACCTTGAAAGATGCTGCTTTGATGACTGTCATGTTCTCAGTTTGGTTTCCTGGGAAAGCAGGGGCATGCATGAGAACCTGGTGTCAAGCAGTGTATGTGGAACAGTCCCATTCAGATACTTCATTTGGAAGCACAAACTGGGATAGTTCAGACTAATTTTAAAGCAAGTAAACAGGGAAGTCTCTTGCATCAGTTAAAACTTTTTTTTTTTTGCTCTTTCACTCTAGTAGGGAATGTAATATTTGCACAAAACCGTAGCTTTAAAAACATCACCAAAAAAAGAAACCAGAGTATTCTCCTATGGAAATAAATTTTGCCAATATTGTTCTTACCTTAACTTTTATCTTGTTCTGATGTTTCCGAATTCAGGATTTTTAAGAGGAGATACATAATATCCTCTTTCAAGAAAAAAATTTGCATCCCTTTGGATGCATATGTCTGAAGATCAAATTCTGCTTTTTGTACATCAGCAAGAGTCTGATCCTTGCTCCTGTAAATTAAGTTGGTCTCAATTCAAAAAAAAAAAAAAAGGTAACAATTCAATCATATTTCTAAATATTATCTTATGAAGATAAAGACTGCCCAATTTCCCACTTTTCCTAGAACTTTCAGGTCTAGAATATTGCATCCAGTTTGGGGCCAGTCTGTAAAAGAAAGATAGTGACCAGCTGAAGAGAATACAAGGAAGCCCTACACAAGACTTCAGCCCTCTCAATGGTTTTCATTTATCAATTTTAAATCATCAGTTTTCTGAGTTTTCTGTGCCTAAAAAAAAATCATGAAAAATATGGGCATCTTCCAAAATTACCTCTAGCTCAGGGACTGCCACATCTGGCTATCACCCCACTGAGATGGTGGGGCTGAAGCACTTGCCCTGTAACAAGAGTCTGAGAGTGTTGGGCTTATTCAGTTTGGAACAGAGTTGGCCTTGGAGGGATCTCAGGGACCCCAGGGTTAAGGGGAGTCCTTGAGAAGACATAGCCAGGCTCTGCAAAGTAATGCAAGCTGGAAAGATGAGAAGCAAGAAGTACAAACTGAAATAAGAGGTTCATCTGAATATAGGGAGAAGTTTTCCACCATAAGGACAGAGAGGCAGTGGCACAAGCTGAGAGAGGTTCACTTTCCACCCTCGGATGATTTCAAGACCCAAGTGAATGAAGACCTAAGCATCTTGGTCTGACCCGACTGGATGGAGACCTAAGCAGCCTGGCCTGACCTCCTTGGAGCTGACCTGCCGTGAGCAGAAGATTGGACTGCAGACTGTCTAAGGCCCTTTTTCTATCTGAACAGTATGACTGTATGAAATTTACATTTTATACAGAGCTATTTCAGCTTATCAAATCTGGTATTTATCTAGTTTATTTCATGTGATAGAAAATCCAGCCTGACATCAGTTACAAGATATTACTTTAAAGTTGCACAACCAATGAATATGAAGTCTATACTCTCAAAAAGCCCCTAAAAAAAGCCCATAAAAATACATGAAAACCAAGGTAAAAGCCAATTAAGTGTGCCTGCCAAATTCATTAAAATTAACTAACAAGATTGTTGACTTCTAAAATTGCTTGTGTCAGGTGGCAATGATAAACTTGTAAGAGTACTAGCAGAATGTCATTAAATAGTTTGCAGCTCATTTTTATGAGAATAAAATATACGATTAAGACAATAATGATGTTCATATGAATTTAAAAGAATTAATTCTAAATCTTCTTTAAACCTCACTTCATATGTGAGTAAAAGGATAAAAATAACTGTCATTCTGAGGACTTTAAATAGGAAAAATACTCCTGCTATAATAAACAAAGGACAATAATTAGAAAAATGACAATACATAACACCGAGCTTTGGTTCTTCTCATCCTGTCAAAGCAGAAGTAATTAGTTTTCCACACAAAACTGCTAATAAAGGAGTTGTGCTGCATATTATGGTTGTTTAATTCTTATCATCAGTGTCTCTGTTACAGTATGTAAAGCTTCAATTTTTGTGTGAGGCTGTGGATTTTCTGCTATTTTTAAAAGTATTGCAAAAGACAGAAATATACCTCATTTGCTAAGACCTCTTCTCTACATGTCTCTGCAACACTTGAGATATGAATTTGGATTCAGGTTTGAATTCATGAGACAAGATCACGATCTGCTGACAGCCTCTTTCTCTCCTTCCAGTCATGTAAGGCAGCATGGTATAAGCATTTTTATGGCACTTTACTAGGGGCTTTTGCAAGTCTAGGAAGATAAAACAACATTTATAAACATATGCTTTGCAAATACTTCTCAAAACTTGAGATGCAAATGAATGCAATACAAAACCAGAAATATGAATGGTACATGAAGTTGTTCTGAAACATGTGCCTGTATAAACTGATAATGAAAAACCATCGAGAGAGCTGAAGTCTTGAGTAAGATTTTCATCATACAATTTCAAATCATCAGTTTTCTGAGTTTTCTGCTCCAAAAAAAAAAAAAAAATCATGAAAAATATAGGCGTCTTCCAAATTACCTCTGGCTCAGAGATTGCTACATCTGGCTATCACCCAAATACATGAATTCCACATAAGAGGGTGATAGTTATATCATATCTGGAAAGGCATGGTCAATGAACTGTCTTCAAGACTCAGTGCTTGTCACTTTGAACATTTGGATTCACTACTCACAAAGTACATGTGGCTAAAATTATAAGACTTTTTTCTGCTCATTTTTTAGGGAAGGATGGGTGTCTGTGTAGTATCTGCCTCAAATTTCATCTACCTGTGTCCATCCCCCATGTGAATGAGTGACTGGCTTGTAGCTAACTCAGCCTGGCTGGTAGAAGACAGCAGTGCAATGGGCACAGTCTTAAACAGACTGGACTTCCACATTCACTATGTCACTCTGTGTGTAGTTCATTCCTGTTCTCATCAGGATTTCTGATGCTGTATCAGTGCAAGAATTCACCTGCTTCAAAAAGTTTGGTATGCTTTGTGGCTTACTGTGATTGCAAAGCCAGTCTGATAGCAAGCTGCCTTGGAAAGTAAGAAGTCTTACTGCCATGAAATTTCCCTTACATCTAATACATTGGTTTAACCCCAACACAAAATGGAATTAAACAAACCAAAACTGAATATTTTCCGCGTATCAACCAATTAAGAATTCAATATATGATCTGTAGATAACTTACAGGGAAGAGAGGATGTATAAAAGGTTTCTTGTGTGGAGACAGATTTATAGGAGATCTGAAACCTGCATATGTGCAATTTGTTACAATAGTATTTCTATTTTCCCTATTGTGTGTCAGCAGAAGGCAATGAACCCCCATTAATATGTTACATTTTAGATTCTTATTAGCCTGGAGTAAGCTGTAAACATATATATCACAATTAAATCCATCAAAATATTTACTCAGTATTAATGATAACTATACTAATAGCTGAATAATTCAGAGCTACAGTCTAATAGGACTTCAGACATTACCTGCAAGACCTTTTTAAAAAAATTATACTAACATAAAGTTTGATTTTGAAGTGCTTTAACCTTTGTAAACTTACAGAGCAGCAAAATATAAGATTTCATTATAAAATGAAATGAAAATGAATAAACATGAGAAAACAAAGCAATCTGGAAGAACGTAAAATTGAAGTCAAAGTAAATGGGTTCAAGATTACAAGCCTGGAATATTTTAGTTATTTCTACTGCAGACACATAAGTAGGAAAGGGGAAAATCACTACTCATTTCAGGCCATAAAAACATGAATTTCCTCAGAACACAGGCATGCTTGTTGTCAACAAGATATCAGTCATATAAGCCCCAAACCTCTTAAATCCTCTTTTTAAACTACTCTATTTCTATTAACACTGCTACGAGTGATTCTTCAGTCTGTGTTGCTCCCCCCACCTTGAAAAGAAAGTTGTTACTCATGTGAGGTGATTCAGCTGCTAGCAAAGGAGCTGCTAAACTGCTTTACTTTGCATTCAGCAGGCAAAACATCTCTAAGATTGAAATTCAAGTCCTTAATGTATGAAACAGACTCCAAAGGAAACCTTTTCTGATGAGAATAATTACATCTGAAATAGATTTGATGGCATTTTCTGCCTCTAGTATTTTTAATTCTATAATCAAGGGGAAGCTATTCAGGTGACTTACATGCCCCATGCAGGCTTGAATGGCCCTAAGTTAGAGAATGTGGAAAGCCTAAGTAAGTGTAATAAGTGTATAGTAAGTGTATAATAAGTGTACTAAGTGTATAGTAAGTACAGTTTAGTATTGGTCTTAACATGATCTTTGCATTGATATGGAAAAGGTATGATTTCTACAGGAACTTAAATGTAATTAAAAAACCCAACCCAAAGTATTAGATACCATCCCAAAAATCCTTTTTAAACACGTTAGATTAGGAATCTGCATGAATAAAAAGTAAACTTTTAATATTTACATCCCTTTAGCTCTCCAAAGTGAAGTAGGTAGAATGCGAGAGCAAATTATCTCAAAATCAGGACTCCCAAGAAGAATCTCTTTCAGAAAATTCTTTTTCTCCAATTACATTGATGAAACAATACATATTCAAGTAGTCAAAACTTCTTTATTATTATTAAAATGCAGGCTCTTCTTTAATTGTAAAAATCATATAGTGTATGTGATTTAAAGCTTCTTGGTTCTCAAAAAATTATGTTAAAGATAGAAATTCAATCAATAAGAGTAAAATCTAGCATGGTCAATTTTACCCCCCCCCCCNATTTTAACCCACCCCCAAAAAAAAAAAAAAAAATACTAAAATCATGAAATTATCAAGAGCCTGAACATTATGATATTCATTGGTCATAAGACTTTCTCCTTAGCACTCTTTAAGCTTGTGCAGCCCAAAAATAATCACCAAAAAAAACCCAAAACAAACCACCCCCCCCCCAAAAAAAAAAAACCACCCCCCAAAAAATTCCCAGGAAAAATGCTACATTTATCCCTTTCAGCACCACAGCTGGTATTTTTAGTACAGAGAGAGTTTCTCTGGGTAGCTTTAGCTAGTTATATGTTGAAAAAACAGCCTTGTTTGATAGGGAGAAGTAGCCCCATGGAACACGAGCTGGCAGAGGGCCAGAGGCAGTAAGGAAAATTCAAAATCAGTCGCAGCAGAGCAGCAACCCAAAGTATCAATTTTCAAAATAATTGAGTCATTATTTAACACATGACATACTCAATAATACTTTTTTTTTCCCCTTGAATAAATTATAATAACCGTTAGAAGTGAATTCAGTAAACACTTTTTTTAACCCATAGTTTTGAGTGAGTAGAATTTCTGGCAAGTACCCAAACAGGTCACCACAAGTAAGGATAATGTGGCAATCTGTTATCATTAGCTCTGTTGGAAAGGTTCTGAACACACTAGAGAGAATTAAATGACCTGGAAAACTCAGTCTATGGGAAAGTCTATTGTACTCATCTCCTTTATTTCCACCTCTATGCATCACTGGAACAGTGGAACAGCAAGATTTGCAGTGGTGACAAAGATAAAGGTCATTTTTCTGTTTCTCTTTCATCCAGCATGAGCCATTTAAGGACTGTTAAATTCTACACATACAGAAAATTACTATTTTCTGTCAGGTCCTTTTGCTGTCTTGGTGTGTTAGTCTATTGAAATCTTCACATTTTAAAGACATTGCAGACCTGTGTTTTAAAAATCACTGCTACTTTTGTTCCTGACCATCATTGTTACAACTGTCAGAATTTCACATCATCCAAAATAACAATATACAATCCCCTCATACAGCCCATTTTAGCAACAGTTTTTCCTAACAGGTATAATTTTTTCCAGCAAAACTTGAGAGAAAGAGCAGTTCTTAACAGATCTATTAAATCTAATCATTATGCTAAGATCCACATGGTCAAGATAAATACTATAAAAAAAAAATGACATAACCTATTCAAAAACATGCATCAGAGACATTTCCATGGTTTATATAAACTTCATTGCTGGTCTGCATTTATTTGAGTGGTTAACTTAAAAGCAAAGAATGCAACTTTGGCATGCATCAGCTATTCTGATTTAACAGTTTTGTATGCAAACCTTATTCCTGGGAAATCTAACTAAAGATAAATCCACAGCAATGAAAAAAAAAGAAATGGGAATCAGTGGACTCTTAGGAAAAAAAAATCTTTTGCATTTTGGGAGAGATTAATGCATGCCTTGACCTCAAAGTTGAGAAAAAAATTCAAAAGAACTGTAGGCAGGGAAGCTCAGTGTTTTCCCTAAATCCCTTTTATTTCACACTATGTACTTACTGAGAGGCTGAGGACATGGACTACCAAATATATGTTTTTGACAGCATATTCTTCACCACTAAATAAGCAGCTCCTGTTGAGGCATAAAATTATGCCAGATCTTCTTTATGCAAGTGTAACAAAACAGAGCACAATTTGTGTTTCACTGGAAATTTATGGGGTTTTTTTTTCAACAGGAATTTCTATCTTTGAACACTTCATCATTTATGATCAATGAACCACATGGATTTAAGTAACAGACACAAGACTCAGTTCTGCTCTCATGGAATAGAGGATGAATTTAACACCTCACACAAAAGCTGGCAGGCCAGAAGTTGGTTCTGTCATTTGATATTATAGTTTAATGTAGAAAAAAATATCTAAATAAATGATCCTGAAATATTTTTCAACATTTGACTACCATAAACCTCCAGTCTAAAGACTAAAAGAATTCTGGAATAGTATACACAATTATTCAGCCTATAAGAAATTATTATCTTCAGGGAAAAAAAAATCTGTGGGACATTATGTCTTAAATATATCTTAAACAATTATATCTTAAACTTATCTTTTCTGTTCTTTAGCAAGAAAGAGAAAAGAATATTTTTCATTTATCTCTTGGGAAAAAACTTTCTTCCCTCTTCTCTTCCCCTATCACTTTTTGCTCCTCAAAACCATTAAAGACACCTCTTAGATTCCAGAAGGCCTGCTTTGCATGCATTCAGAAACAAACTATTTTTATATAGCAAATATCCTTCAATAAATACTACTTTTATAACGCTTATAGAAAAAATCAAAAAAAGCAACAAGTTAAAATTCACCTGCTAATCTTTCCTATGTTTTTAGTGCAATACATTTCCAAGGGCAGGAAAATTAGTTAAACTGTGATATATTTAAAATGACTCTGTGAATCTACTCATATCAAGTTCATCAATTCTAATTCAGTTATGTCTTCTGGAGGTCACTGTCTCTCTCATTCATTACAATGGCTTTCTGGTTCTCTGACATGATTCTCAATTAGTTGGGTAGGCAGGTAAAACTCTGACATCCAACAATGAACTATGTGCTTCCAAATATGTTTGCACAGCCACACATTACACTTTAGCAAGCTCTTTACCTTAACCCATTAATAAACCATAGTTTGAGGTTAAGAATAAAGACTCAACTTAAAAATTAATTAGAGGTGTTCTGAACTACATGATCATGAGTCATTCAGCTATGAAACGATAAAGCACACCAGTTAACAGATAACCGCAGACATTTACTCCACGTTATTTCAATCTGTGGCAGTACTCATGATAAATTGAAAGTGAACACCCATTGTTCATCTGTGAGGTGAATATCAGATTCAAATGACTCAAATCTACCGCTGCTGTATCACAATGGTTCGTATCACAACAGGCTCTTGAACAAAACATTTTCCATATTCACCTGCTTCATTAATATGGATTTGTATTTATTCAGCACTTTGGTAAGGTATGCCCTGAGTTACACAAACCACTTAATATGTTGGAAAAAACCATAACTCCTAAAAGGGGCATTATCCTTGACCTTCATGAGGTTTACCTTTGTGAAACGCACTTGTCATTTCAGAGTCCTGCAGCAAACCCACCATATTCTAGACCTAGACCAAGCCGCACTGAAATATCTGAGAGGTTAGACTTGCAGTACAGACTTGGTGACTTGTCTACAGAGATTTCCAAAATCAATTTTATGCTAATAAACATGACACAAAAATTCAATTTCAAAACCTATTCAGTGCTTTGATGTTAAGAATACACTGCAGTGCCTATTTAAAAACACTTGTGAGGAGTGGTAAACATTTTCAAAGCAGAACCTTCTACAAACCCACGGTGAGAAATATAAAAACATCATCCATAAAGCTAGATTTTTTTAAGCTTTGTTCCATTTGTAATCTTATGCAGTTTAAATTGCTCGTGAGAACATCTGTGTTTGATTTGAACTTTATAAACTAATAAAGGCAAAAAATAAAGACAATAAACAATTTTGTCTAAATATCCAGTACCTCAACTTTCCAATTGGCTGTACAGAAGTTCTTCAAAGCAGAAATGATCTCCACCGATTATGTCCTCGATGAGTGAAAACCGACAATGCTCAGGAGCTGCACTGGATCCAATTGTATTAGGAATCCCTTTTCATAATCTGTGGGGGAAAAAAAAGTTATCTGTGTGTGTAGAGCTGTATTTGAACTGTTAGATGTCTCAAACCTTCTTCCATGTGGACATATGTTCATTTGGCTCTTTATGTTTCATTCCTTGCATGTTGCATGACATGGCAGTGTTGGTTGGCTGTGTGAGTTTAATCTGAGATACCTGTCTTGCTCAGGGTGGATACAGAATTCAAAAGTGTTTATTTTATGCTGGTTGGTGGAAAAAAAGAAATCTAATTTCTTACATGAACAAGAAATTAAGAGAAGTAAGAGAAATTAAGAGTTTAAGAAAGGGTAGTGCTGGGAAGAATGGAAAAGGTACAGATAAACACATTATCAGCCTCTTCTGTTCATATATATTATTCTATAATGGAAAGAACATAAAATAATTTCTGTTGTTGGAATTTAAACCAGCTCATAAGCATTTTTGTAAAGATATTTTCTCATAGGAAGTTTTTTAAAGTAACCTTTTCTAGATAATATGCAATCACAACTTTGTTGATTTTTCATTTTCAAAGAATGCATTTGAAATTACACTAGAGACACATCTCCATTTAGCTTATTATCCAAAAAAAAATAGAGCATGACTTCCTTAAAATAATTATTGTTTTAACTATTCAATTGTTAAGTTAAATTGACTGTAAAGAAATCACAACACTTTTAATAAACTTGAACAATTTTAGCAACCTCAATTAGGAAAGAAAAAATCTCCCTAACCTCTCCCCACCAAAAATCAACTAAACAAAAAAACCCAAACAAACAAAAATACTCCAAAAACCCAAACAAAAAGCCACTGTTGTGATGTGATATGGGCATTTAAATTAACTTTCACAAAAAGGCTAAAACCAAATCTTTTTCATGAAAAAGTGTTTATTAACTAAACAGTTAATGCAGTCATATAATTCTAAAGCTTTTCCTTTTTTATTTTCTTGTACTCAACCTGAATTAAGTTTTTAAATGCTTCTTCTCTTGACTTTTTCATTCTGTCATCCTGACAAAAGCAATCACAGGGAATGTCTTCATGTTCCAATTTACTGTCTACTTCACCTGTTGTCCTAGGAAACCACCAGCAGCTGGAAGTACATCTATTAAACAGTTTTGGCCCTATCTAAAACAAACCAAACAAATAAATAAAAGACAACTAACTGTCCTAGTCATACCTGTTTATGTGATAGGCACGAAATGTATTAGATGGCCAAATTTCTTCTACCAAAGCACTGTGGTAGAACTGACTCCCACTTTCATATCTAATTCACTTGAGAATTATGAATGATCTCTCACTCTATTAGACTTGAAGTTCAAATCAAAAAAATTACCTAGATCTTGCCTTTGGAAAGGCATTGGATTCAGAGACTGGAGAGTTGCTTCGACTTATATTTCATATTTTGAAACAAATAAATGAACAAACAAAAATATGAGGAAGAAAATCTGCCGTTGCTCTTACTAATATTTTTGAAGCCCAGACTAGAGGATAAGAATTTACTTAAGTGATATACAGCTCTGCCCTGTACTGCTTGAATGATTCAAAGCTGCATCTGCAGTCCAGCAACTATTTAGGTCTGTGAAGCTAAGGAAGACAATCTACTCATTCTTCTTTTAGAGTTGGCTCACCTTGCAGAAAACAGTGAAATTTTATAAAGATTATGAAGACAAAGATTAAAGAAATCTAGTAATGAAGTTACCATATAGGAAGAGAGAATTAGATATTCCCCTTCCTTTACATAGTTATTAATTGCTAATTATAAAAATGCTTAGTGTAAGCAAACACCCATGTGAATACCAAGTGCCCTACAAATACACTTTTCTCTTGTCTATTTGTTTACCAAGTAGTAAAAGCTCTTGATCTAATAAACCTTCAAAGCTGCCTTTCAGAGTACAATTTTGACACTTTCATTAAGGACTGTCATGCCCTCTCTCCTGTCTTTTAAGCACCTGTTTGTTAGCAACTATTTAGAGACATGCTAAAATGGGGAAACTTTACTCATCCTTGGGAGCTGCAGGCTCAATTCCCATCTCTGACAGAAGCACTTCCACACAGCCATGCTTTATTTCATTTGACTGCACCATGAGCTTCTCCAATCAGCATCTGGATATTGAAGACCTCAGCCCTGAAGCGTTTATCTAAAAGTTAGAAAAAGCCCTAGAGACTTCTCTGAGTGGAATAGATCCTGTAGCCCAGTGAATAAGATATTGCTACAGCTACCAGCATGCCTTGACCATCGTACAAAATTTCAAGGCCATAAGACAGCCATGTTTACTTTGTCTGAACTTCTCTTACTTAGCTAAACTTTGGTATAGTTGCTAACAGTAACTTTTGAAATTATCAAGCAACCGTGTCTGTTTCATTTAGCTTGGGCTTATCTTTTTATGGTAAAATATTCATATATGTAGTAGTAGCAAGTAGTTTTTTCGGTATAGAATCCAATATTTATGACCCTAACGTGGCAACATAGCATAGAGGAATATGGTTGTGGTATGACAAAACAGATCTTGAATGGTGGGACACAGGATGCAGTGCAGAAAGGGGAAGCCACATAATCACAAGAAATAGGATACAAGCTGAAGTTCCAGATCCAAAGTCTATAAGCACCCAAATAATAACCAGCTAAAGCAGTACAGACCTGGCAAAAACCAGTTTTAAAGCCAGCAAGAGAGCAAAGAAGAGGTATCCAGCACATGTAATGTATGCCATAATCAGTAATTACAGAAGAAGCACGCACATGAAAAATAGTAACAAATAGCAAGTTGTGAGAAAGTTGGCAAACATAGAAAAAGTCCTTATGCGAGTCTAAGGTGAGGAAGAAAACACCCACATGAGTACCTGTGAAGGACTAAGGATACATTAAACTGCTGCAGCCTCTCCCTGTGCTGAAGCCATTATTTAGATCCGTGTGTTGGGAAATCCAGCTTAATAGGATAAAAGTGCTATCAAGATTGTGTGTATAGAAATTTCAGCTTCTTCTGTGATGGTATAATTTTTGTTATTTTCAATTTCTTTCTTTTTTTTAATTTTCCTGTAATAATAGGTACTGAACTAAAAAGAAATCTTCAAGAGACAGTTAGGATTTTAAATTACACCAACAATAAACTATTCGGTCTACATAAAAGATGTGTTTCTTTTTTGGCCATAAAAATTCTGTTTTTTCACAGCACATTTTGAAACTAATTCCTAGATGTTATTAAGCTAATCAATCATTTGACTACAAAGTTTACGGAAAGACAGTGCTGTTAAGAATCATGTCATTCTGAGGTATTTCATTTTATATGTTTTTATTTTGTAATAGAAATTAAAAGTAAATATACAAATTGCCTTTTGACAATAATAATGACAAATCACTCCTCTTAGAACAGTTCAAAATTAACTTCTCTGTTTCCTTGAGTTTCTTTCTCTTGTGTAAGTTACAGAGGTATATATCCATGACATGTTTGAATGTGTGTATATGATTCAAGCTATCATTCTGTTTCCATCCATATCCGTATGCCAATAAATTATTTTTTAATTTTATTTTTAGCCTGATTTAACATGAATTAACAGAAATAATTAATCTGATTTTTTTATTCCTAATGGTCAAAGATTTCATTTTAAAAACTTCTTTTGTTATGAAAATGAATATAAATCTGTATTACTTTCAGCTTTGAACTGAATGTCAAAAATATAATTGTGAAAGAAATGTTGCACAGTAACATGGAAGCATGATGCATTAAAAGGAAAAGAATCACAATTTATTCAAACATTTTATTAGATATAAACATCTGCAGATCACTGAATTCCACAGAAGGTGGGCTAGCCATTAGGTCTCAGTAACTGAAAGAAACAATAAATCACAGCTTTTTCTTTTACAGCCCATTACACACAAAGGTCTAAAACCTTTCTATTTGCAATCCTCAGAGTACTACAGCTGCAGAGTCTTTAACTTTCCAACTTTCTGTGACTAATAGATGCTATACTGTAGAATGAACAGGAAATTGGAGTGGAGAGAGGTGTAAAATCAGTATCCTCAGAAAGGCTGTGCAGGAGGGATGTGAAGAATAGCTCACTGTAGGGCTATGCTGTCTCCCAGTGATCCTCAGACAAGACAGATTACATTCTCATTAACAATCATTTAAGAATCAGTGGATTTTTACATGTTAGAAAGAAGAAGCAGTTATAGAGCTATTAAATATTGTGGAAGGGCAAGATAGGAGAGGCAAATAGAGAGGTAATAGATTCTGCAACAAATTTGATTGAAATCTGCTGTAGTTGGAAAAAAAATAGCTTGAGAGTTGTATAGATCTTTCTTCTGCTTTTTACCTCACACAGGAAAGTTATGCCCTTTTAAAATTTCATTCTGTGTTGAAGGGTAAATATTGTATTTTTCATTAAAATATCCTGTCAATTGACTTGCCTTTCAGCATTTATCAAACAAATCTACTGTTTCTGATGTAGCATGGTTCAGAAAAAATAGTCACCTTCTTCTCATGTGTCTATTCAATAATTCCACCTTTTTTCTTGAAGTGGCCACATCAGATTTTTCTCCCACTTAGTTTAGCCTCTCTCCTACGGTGTCAAATGGGCCCACAGCCCCTAGCTACTTTGAGAATATGTCACGGCATCATTGGCTGCATGGAAGAAAGAGGCTTTTCTAAGAAACGCAATACCTCCCACGTTGAACTAAAGGAATCTCCAGGCAGCCTCAGAAACACGAAGCAAGTTTCACTATCTGTGTCTGTATTACAGGCAAGAGGTTCCTGCTGTGCAACCAGACTACCTGGTGACTGCAAGGCAGACAGCACCATCCTCAGCAAGCACAGTTTCCATTAAAATCAAAGACTACAGTGTTCCTAAATGTCCTCTGGGAGGCCTTGCACTGTAGGTTATACTGAAGAATAAGCTTGCTATAAAAAAACCCCAAGTATCTCTACTGCATATGTGGGTTTCAATCATGCTTTTGAATTCTTAGTGCAATGTTTTCCATTTAGAGTCTTTTTCTTCTGCTTTTTTCTTCTGCTTTTTTCTTCAATCTATTTTACTGTACAGTCTTGACAGGTGGAGATTACAGAGAGTGTAGATATACCAGGATATCATAATGGCAAGAAATTCGTCCTCAGACTCCTTATCAAGTGTACTGGTCATTACTGGTCATATTTCAACCTTTTTCAAATACAATTAAAAATAGAGCTTAAGCACATAAAACTACTCCATGAGTTAGCTATTTCTCCCATCTCACATTATCCTTTAATGTCTGCTTTGAATTTACCCATAGAGAAATCAAACATAACACAGAAAAGAGTTTCTACTGGTTTATTTGGAAGCATGAATGCATTTCTCTCCTGTGTGACAGGCAACAGTCTTGTCGGCCCAAGGGAAGCTGTGTCTAATCCTAAACTTAAATTTTGAAAAAAAATACGTCACTGTAGGACCTGAAATCAGACTACATGACTCTAGAATTTGTTAGAAGGCTAAAGAACATTTATTCAAAATTTGACCTCTTTATATATTAGGTCGCTAGAGCTAAACTGGTCGGTGCTAGAAGTAACAGTTATTTAATCACATTAGCTAACACAGAGAGACATCAAATTGTCTCCACCTCCAAAGAATAAGAACAAGATAGAGTTGGCAAAAACATCTTCTTTTGTTTACAGAAAGTTCCACAAGAACTGAGTTTTAGAAATCAAAACATCTCAGGCTGAAAAATCAGGGCTACAAAAATATTCCACTTAGAAAACAAAACTCAAATCCTGAAGTGATGAGAAATTATTTACTTGTACAAGGGTATGATAGGTACCACACAGTGAGTTGCAAGTCCTCATCCCTGTCTTTCATAGACTTCTCCAGCAGGAAAATTTTCAGAAAACCTGTGAATCTAGGAGTTTATTTTAAATATATGCACATAGTCTGGAGCTCAGTAATTTCAAAACAATAATTTCATAATATGTTTTTAATCTGGTAGAAGGAAGTGGAGATTGTTATTCAAGTCCCTAAATATGTAGTAACACATCCATCTTTTCATTTAAATGATATATTGATATTCAAAGTAATTATGTACTGCCTACTTACATAAACCTTCCATCTACAAACTTCATAAACATTAAGACGTATCCCAGGATAGTCCTTCTTCCCTCACTTGCATTATAATAACAATAATAATGGTGTCTGTGACATCTATAACACCCAGAACTGGTGCTGTCTGCAGTGTATGATGACTTTTTCACAATAGAAGTGAATGTCCATTTTTGAGAAGGAAAAACTCTGATGTGAATTAGTAAGTCAAAGGTCACCAAGAGCTGATGCCAATAAATATGAGGTTTTTAATGGTCATTTCCAGTAAACTAGAGTTCAGTATTGGAAGAACTCACTTGCTTAGATGCAGATTTTGAACTAACAAAAATATATGGCAGGAGATAATTCTTAGCTGTATAGATGAAACTTTAAGGACACAAACTCAGCTCCAAAAGAAGATCGTATGCAAATGTTTTTAAGCAGCATAATATTTGGCTTCTGTTTCCTGTTTCTCTAACATCAGGAGATGTAGAAGGTGAAAACACAGTGCTGCACGATTTACTTTGGGATTTTACTCTGAGTTGTAACTAATACTATAACTTTGTGGTGCAAGAAGCCAAAAAGTTTAGAAAGAGGAAAGGTACTAATAAAGAAAATTCCTGCTGGTATGGGAGCTGTGAGACAGGAAAGTGGGTCCTGGAACAAGAAACATACTGAAAAATTGCAGTTGGCCTCTTTTAAAGTATGGGCAAGGAACCTAGGAAGTGGTGACCTCCTGAGATACCATCAATAAATGCAAAATCCAAGAAACTACAACTTACTGTCTGGAAAAGTGGAAGCAATCCTGGAAAATAAAATTGGGCTGAAAGAACAAAAGCATCACCGCTTTCTTGGAGGTCTGGGTGAGAAACAGAGATTAACAGCATCTACTGGCTGCTCAAAATGGTGTGTCCTATGCCCTTTTATATCTCCACAATATAAAAAACTTCATTTTTATCCAAAATAGAGCTTTTCTCTCGCTGAGACCTTCCCATGCTGCATGTTTTTACTTTTCTCAACAAGCTGAAATCTACACAATGTTTCTACAAGATCTTAGGCTATCATTGGGGACACCTAGTTAACTCCAGACTCCCTGATGGCAACCATTTTTGAAATCAGGCTCTCTTACCTTGTTGATCCCTGCCTTGGGCCCACTGTTGGAGTATTTTCAGTATGTCCTTAACTGAGATGGTTAGGTCTCCCTTGGTGACTGGTTTGTCCTACATTTCAATATGATTTGGTCCATTCTGAAATCTAATTCGCTCAAACCTGGTATTTTACATCCATACAAGTCATCTATTTTAAGCGTGTCTTCTGTTATATTGGTGAGAAGTTTCTTCACTAATGAAAAACTCACAGTATCTTATACTAATTATTGGGGTTTTTTCACATTGATTGATGCAATATGATTGATTGCTGATGCTGATGACTGTTGCCATACTATTTGTTAATATATTTTTGATTGCTGGTAGTAATTTTTAATTGCTCTATATATTCACTTTATTGAGCCTTTTTCTATCTGCTAGTGATGATGTCTGTGGTAGGATTCTTGCTAGTGTTAACTTTTGTAGTATTTTTGATACTCTGAGTTAATGTAGAGAAATTTTAAGGAATAAAGTGTCCATCTCCTTGCGTATTACAGAATCCTACAAAACTCCTGCAGCAATTTCTGTTCATGCACAAGCTGTGTAACCCTGGGTTATACAGATCATGACATTTTGCTATTGAGTTTAATCTCACCGTTTTTTCCTACATATTGTCTTCTCTTAATGGATTCTACTCCAAGGGTTCTGTCATGCAACTAAGCTTGTTCCAACACAGTAAAACACAGGTATATTGATGGGAGAAGGAAACTGTGAGAGAGTTCCTTGCCCAAACCTGTTTTCTGACTCCCCTCCAATGGCATCTTCATGTTCACATATAGGGCCATCTTTCTACCAGACATGATGTTTATGCTGGCACTGCTGCTACATCATTGTTAGCAGAATAACAACCTTTGGAAACAAGCTCACTGTTGTTTCTGGTTGCCAGTGCAAGTACTCATCTCATGGTGAACTCCTCTGAGTTTAACTTCTGTTGCAACTGTTTGCTCAGATTCTTTTTAATTGCGGAAAAATCTATTTTCAAGTCTAACTAACAGGATGTTTTCTTTCAGCTTCGTAGACAGATGATTTTTCTTGGATATATATCACTCTCTAGGAGGAAAGACAGAATTATGACTGTGTTTCTCATCTTTTTGACTCATAATGCACGCAATAATGTGGATCAGCGTGCAGTGAAGACAGACTCAAGTCTTGATCTTCAGAAAATGTAGCGAATAGCCATGGTCTAGTAAAGTGAGTTAAAGTTTCCCTTTGGTCTTGTTTGTAATTCTTCCAGTATGTATAACAAAATAATACTAACATGGTTGAGGAAATCTTTTATTATATAACACAAGCAATCCTTAAAAGTTTTGTAAATGTTTTCAATCAACAGGCCTTGTGAAGGCTATTATTTTCTATTTGCAGATAGGAAAATCAAGGAACAATATTTTTCAAGTCAGCTTTAAAAAACCTAAAAAAACCCAAAAAATTAGCTTGAAATCACCTGAGATTTTAAGATGTTGTCCTAGAGTGACTTTATGATGCCTGTATCCCCAATCGTCTGTNGATGTTGACTTTGAAATGCTCTAATACTATCCTAATTGTTGAATATATCAAGTATGACTTATCACCTTTAACTGCTGTTCTCTCTGTTGAGCACTTACCAGAACAAAATTCGATTGTAGGTAACAAAAGGAAGACATGCAAACTTTGTGCAGCTGCTTGCAAATTTGGACCTTCTAAGCGATTTTCACAAAGTCAAACAGTGAGCCACTGTCTAAACAGAAAAAGAAATTAAGTCTGCTGCCTGACACTTTACTTTGGAAACTTGCTGCTTCTCATTCTCCCATTCCCTTTCAATTAGAAAAGAGCGGTCTATTAAAGCAGCGAGGAAAATAGCGTTACTTAATAAGTCAGTACAAGAGAATAGGTAATGCAGGAGAAAAGATCAGACAATATGCAGTGCCTGTAACTAAAAAACATTAAGAACAAAAGATGACTGAACTATTCTCTCATGCAGACAAGGGTACTGAGAGGCAGCACCACAATAGCTGCCGAGTGAGGAAGGCTCAGTGGCTGAAGAGTGGCCTCAGTGGCTTTGCCATGTCATTCAAAGCATTTTCTACCCAAGCTATGGTGAAAATAAGTTACACTGTGAAATGACACATAGATGCCACAATTCTGTACAAATTAAGTACAGGTGGAGCAAAAGAGATTAAAACCAGAGATACATTTTAGGGCTAGTCATACAAGAATTTAATGAAGATCAGCAGAGTATGTTTCTTTGTTTACTAAGTAGATGATCAGGGGACAGATGCATACTTTGAGTGTTTTAAACATAGGAAAATTCCTTTCTAAATGTATCAGTTTAGTTAAAACCATGTTGAAATCATGATAGAAAAAGTGTGATTTGGAACAGGTGCCAGACTTAGAACTATAAGGAATGAATACTCAAGACACTAATTTTTACTAGAAATGTTATTACAACACACATAAGTGTCCTCACACCAACATTGCTTTCATTGCTTCCATAATGTGAATCCAGCTGACTGGGCTAAAGACTGAAGCCCCCTCCATCACCCTGAGACAATTATGTGCCCACAATTGTCCTCTTGCTCTCTTTCCCACACCACCCTGAGCCTCAAACCCCACTCAGTTTGCAGCTAGTGCAATACTCTGTCCCAGACAACCCACTAGATCGTTGTTTCTCCTCATTCCTGGGGTTCTGAACATCTTCCTTTTTGCCCTCTTCTTCCTTCTATTTCCCCTCTCCCTTGCTCCTCTCCATCATCCTTAGAAGCTCATTTATGTTAGAGACTAAAGTAAAATGGAGGGAGGGGAACATAGTTGCATCTGGAAAAAATTCTTTATAGATTCAGATGAAGCTGCCTGGCTTAGCTAGTCACATAACAACATCTCTATGTGCTTCTCATGCTTTGCCCTTTTTCTTTTGTATTCTCTCAATGGTTTCCAAATCAATAATGCTCTTCCTCTCAGTGTTGGAACTCTTAAATATTCAGAGTTGCTTTGATACAATATTAAAGAAGTCATTGTGTTATTGGTACATGGACAAATATTATCAAGTAAAGATCTCTTCACCTCATCTTATGAAATGAGTCCTAGCAATTTTTCTAATATTAATCTCCTAACAACATACAGCCTGCTCAGTGAACTACAGACCATTCAGCCTTACCGCAGTCTCTTGGAAGGTTATGGATCAGGTAAGGCTGGATACTATTTCAAGGCACATGAAGGACAAGAAAATAATCAGGAATAGTTAGCGTAGCTTCCCGAAAGGGAGGTCATGCTTGACCAGCTTGATAAACTTGTATGATGAAATGATTGACCTTGAAGAAGTGAGGAGAGCAGTGGCTCTTCTACCTGTACTTCAGTAACACATTCATAGCCTTGTAGATATCTGCTGATGTATGGGTTGGATGAAAAGAGGTTGAGATGAAATGAAAACTGACAGAATGGCCAGACCATTGTTGTGGTGATCAGTGGTGCAATATTTAATCGGAGGCCAGAGACTGGTGGTGTATTCTAGGGGTCAATACTGTGTCCAGTCCATTTTAATACTTTAATGAATATGATAATACTCTCATCAAGATTGCAAATGACACAGGAAGAGGGGCTGTTATACCAGAGGGTCATGGAATATCCTGAGTTGGAAGGGACCCATAAGGATCATAGAAATCTGATTCTGGGCCCTGCACAGGACACACCAGCCCCTGTGACTGAGAGTATTTTCCAAACACTTTTTGATCTCTGTCATTCTTGTTGATGTGATCACCTCCCTGGGGAACCATTTCTAGTGCCCAATCACTCTCTGAAGAATCTTTTCCTAATATCCAACCTAAACATCCCCTGACACAATTTCATGCTGTTCTCTTGGGTCCTATCACTGAACACCAGAGAAGAGATCAGTGCCTGCCTCTCCACTTCCTCTCCTGGGGAAGCTGCAGACTGTGGTTAAGTCTCCTCTCAAACTCCTCTTCTCTTCATGAAGATGCTTATAAGATTATTTTCAGAAATAAGTGAATATTTCTTTATTCTGAAGAAACAGTGGTTTTTTTATTTTAAACAAAGAAAACTATGATACACAAAAAGTAATATTATTTTCAAATTGCTTGTGACTTTTGTTTGGAATTTGCACAGAATTTTTGCGCTGTTGCTCCTAGCATCTCTTGAAAAGACCTGGAGTAATAAAACTCTTTAATAATTATCAGATAAGTTAGAAACATAATGAAGAAAAAACTGTACTAGCTTGTATCCTACTCAAGAAGTGAGTGCAATAAAGCAAATTGCATGATCCTTTTCACTGCCCATATAATTGTGCCAGCAATTTACCTGAGTTACAGGACAAAGCACATGGGCATAGCTTTTGGCCCATTTGTGCCTAAAAAGGGATTTCAGGGCCATAACTGGACACAAACCAAGATATAATTTTGCACTGAGTTTATTTTGGAGAAAACACTGACTGTGAAATCCTGAAATCACCAGACACTTGTGTCATTTAAAATCCAGCAGAGGTAAAAACTACAAATTTTCAATGTAAAACTGCATTCTTAAGCTTAACCTGTTTGACAAATGCGCTGTAATAGCATTCCTTGTGTCATGTCTGTTTTCAGGTTGGCTTATATTGCTTCATTAGTGAATGAAACATAAAATTATACTGGGTTTGCACTTTCAGACATGGAACAAATATGTGATATAGATACAAAAATTAAGTTCAAAATAAATAATTGTTACTCTTGTTGTGATTATTACCATCCCTTACTGTATTCAGGCTTTTTTTTCTCAAATCCTAAATAAACAGTCCAAAGGGTAAAAGCAAGAAAAATCACGTGTTGAGATAAAGACAGTTTAATAAGAAAAAAAAACAACAAAAAAGCACACAAGCAGTGCAAAAGAAGGAAAAGAAGGAACTCATTCAAAAGAAGGAACTCATTCACCACATCTCATGAGTGCATGGTCAGCCATCTCCAGGAGAACTAGGGCTCCTCTGTGCTTAACAGTGACTCAGGAAAACAAACTTCATTGCTCTGAATGTCCTCCCCTCCCTCCTTTTCCCCCCAGCTTTACATGCCGACCATGATACCATCTGACATGGAATATCCTCTGTGTCAATCCTTGTCAGCTCTCCTGGACATGTCACCTCCCGAGACTTCGTGCATGCCTAGCCCCCTCACTGACAAGGCAGTACTAGAAATAAAAAAATCTTTGGCTGTATATTAGCTCTGCTCAGCAAGAATTAAAGCCTGTGTTACCAACACTGTTTTCATCACAAGTCCAAAGCACAGCCCAGCACTGGCTACAATGAAGAAATTAATTCTATCCCAACAAAAAAAATTACAATCAGCCCAGAATATTTTTTTCAGTCTTCTCTAGGATCAGCAAAGGCAAAGTAAGGAGAAATTTATAGTAGGAGCTCATTCAGCACAGTATGATGAGATCAATATATCAAGGTGTCAGATCAGTTCCCTACAAGATACATATGGCCCATGGAGTTCATATGAGGTAGGTTTGTCTGTACTGAACATTCATAGAATGGTTTGAGTAGGAAGGGACCCTAAAGACCACCTAATTCCAACCCATCTCCCATGGGGTGGGATGCAACTGACTAGATCAAGTTGCCCAGAGCCCTGTCAAGCCTGGTCTTGAACACTTCCAAGAATCAGGTATCCACCACCACTTTGGACAACCTGTTCCAATCCTTCACCACCTTCTGAGTAAAGAATTTCTTCCTAACATCTAATCTAAGCCTGCCTTCCTTAAGTTTGAAATCAGTTTCAGGGGCTGGAGAGCCTTTTCTGCACCCTTGGAGAGGAATTTCCCATTCTATGTCCTTGAAATCTGTTTGGTACATACCAAAACCACACTGCAAATCTGATATAAACACAGAGAAGAAGGAAGGTCAAGATACTTACATCAAACTGCACTAGTCCTTTGACTCAAAATGTTGGTCTTCCGTCCTTCCTGCCTGCCTTCCTTCCTGCCTGCGTTCCTGCCTGCCTTCCTGCCTTCTTCTGTTTCCCTTCCCACTTTTCCCTTCCCTTTTACTCTCCTGACCAGGAAATGCCTCATAATTGCTTGACATTTCCCAAAAAAGAGAATTATCTCTTGAGTAGCTGAGCTGCTATCATGGAACACTGTACAGTGTTTAACAATTATCATCAATGTTTATATCACTTTTTTGCACAACAAGTTGAGTCACATTAGCAGACAGGAGTGAAAAGTGCACTTAATTAATTACATTTTAATTTTAATTAAAAGAATTAAGGCAGCAGCAACAGCAGGTCATCTGTTCAAAATTCAAGTTACATCCCTCGTGAAAGGACTTGCCTCTTTCACCAATTTCTCCTTTTTGAATGACAGATTGACTGGCTTTTAAAAATGTCATCCTCTTACTCCTGATACACAAGCCCAAAAATTTCAAAATTTTTATTTTGACTTTGATAAAGAGGGCTACTGGAGGAACAAGACAGATTTTGTTTTGAATATGTTTGTGGGTGGGGAAAATAACTTTAGATGTATTTGATTATTGTTGGGGAAATTTCTACTGAAGTTTAGCACAAGGACATAAGGAAAATACCGAAGAAAGAAAAGATTTCTATGAAAATACTCATAAAGATGCAATAATTAAAACATTTGAATAAGTAATAGAAATATTTTCTGTATATTAATTTTATCATGCAAAACTGTAATCTATCTTTAGACAGTTGTCAGAAGCCATATTACTTGTCTTTAATTTTAAAAATATATTCATCTCTCATTGTTGCATAGAATGAGCACGTATCTCTTTTTCCCCTCTATAAATGAGAAGGTAATTTGTCATGAAAAATTAAAATATTTTGGATTTAAGTAGACAAAATATCATATCAACGTACTTCTATACAGTAGACAGATATAGAAGTTTGTTTAGGTGTACGTTCACGCCTGTACAAAATTAAAAAACAATCTTGCATCTCTTTCAAGTGAAAATTAGTAATAGTAATGCAATTAAAAACAAACAAACAAACAAAAACAAAAAACGAAACCAACCAAACAAAAAAACCCAAATTATAATAAAGGATTTTCTATGCAAGTCTCTCTATAAATTCCAGAATAGCTACTGATCACTAGAAAAAAAGAATTTGATTTTGTGAACACTTTTCATCTAAGCAAATGTAGCCGTGACTCTTTGTATTAATGAGTGCTACTCTAAAATCACTATTGTTTAAATAAATGTGCTATTTATCACCAGAAAATTCCCCCATGGTAATATATGAATTCTCAGTATTGCAACAACGGGTACATAAACCATGGTCCCACACAGGTTCCACGGTAGCTAAAAACAGCTGGGAACTGACTGAGTGAATGATCCAGTGTTCACAAAGGGGTGACCTTTTTCTTGTGTTAAGAAAACATTTAAGTTAAGGATTTTAGCAAATAACAGCAATTTAGTACGCACATACAATGTTAAATGAAATCAGCTAAGAATTTCAAATACATTCTAAATAGAGAAGTGATTATGGTATTCCTTTAAAAGCAATCTATATTTTGTACTGGTCTCTTCTATTATCCTGCCTGAATTAAGATCTTTTAATAAGACTGGAGTTGAAGCTGTGTAAGGACAGTCTTTGGGTGGAATATAACCCAAACAGATGATAACATGACTTGCTAAAAATTGCTTCCATAAATCTGTATTAAGATTTCTGTGACCTTTTTAATACTTGAAGAATTTCTTTTTTCTCTACTTACTGTAGAGTTAGCATTATATGTGTCTGTATAAATAGCACCAACTAATTAAGAAATCATTTATTTTCAGCATTGGATATGTAACTGTAGATCAAACCAAAAAACAAGATTTGAAGTATGGACTTTGTTTTGACAAAGCTGTTTCCAGTCTGAAAGCAGGCTTGTTTTGTCTTGTCATATATATTCATCATCTTTCACTCTGTCAATTGGTATTTGAGAGTCTCTGAATTCATAGCACTTCTTCTTCCTTAGACTCACTGTGGCGAGAGAGGTTAAATACCTATCATAGCATAAAACTACTTGGTTTAGATTTGAAATATGCACCTTATATCCAATATTGTGGTTCCTTTCTCTTTCAGAATGTCTTCAGATTATTTGATTTTTAAGTAGGAGTTTTCATTATTAATTACAGAATACTAAGAATATGAGATGAAATTTTACATGGCTATACATTTTGAATAAAACATCTTGTGTATTTAGACAGTAGTTTTTAACATTGCATTGTTTGCTACTTTTTATGTATTTTTACTCTTTAAAGTCAAAGCTAGAGAGCAATAATTAAATGCCCTAAATTTTGATCCCTCAATCACAGTCAATCATGATTAATGCTGAATTCCTCTTTTCTGTCATTAGCCAAGCCATATTGCATGGTCTGTAATACGTGCAGCATGCTTTTTCAATGCAGTCTCAAAACATTTCAGAAAAAAAGAGCTAAGTCTTTAAAAATTCATTTTCCAGTTATCCAAAAGAAACAGACTTGATTGTTTTTATGAGAAGTTTTAGAAATTAATTTACATTTAGAGATGGTGACAGCCCTGGTGTGCTGCCATCACCAAATACTGATAGTATGATCATTTTTAGTCTCTAAAGGGATATGCAAATTATTAGAGCAGGCTCAATGTATATATGCTGTCATTTATCTGGAATATAAGTGTTGAGTTTTAAACCCATGGAAAACATAAAATTTAAATAAAAAATCACTCCTGAGTTTCAAGAAATTATAGAAACTTTAACTAAGCTTAGTTTTTTCACTTAGGTGAAATCTTAATAGCTTATAATGCTTATTTTCTTCAATTTTCTTGAAACTGAAAATTCCTTTGACCTCAAAATTGGCACATTAATTGCCATAGGCAAAGTTTTACAAAGACAAAGAAAATGCAAGGAAAAGTAGAAAGTAACAATGCTTAAAACTGGAGACTATGAAAGCCTAAATGCCATTCCAGTGCATTTCTATAGCAATGGTAAATCCTTATAGTAAACCAGGTATATTTCTTGCATATTTTTATATAGACATCTATTCATGTACCTGTTCTTTTTTCCTCTTTCTCTTTGTCATATAGACTCAAGTATCCATTGCAAAATAAAATGAATGTACTGTAAAATTTTTGTGAAGTTAGCTAATGAATTAATTCCTTTTAATATTTTCAGAAATAAGCTAGAATTCTACTGTAATGTGTGTTTTCAAGCAGAAATGCTGGTGAGGAAAACTTGAAGATATTCTTATAGGTTGAATAATGGTATTGTTAAACAATGTAAAGAAATAATACTTAAAAATATTTGAAACAAAAGTATTCTTCTAAATTATCAAACAAAGATACTTCAGTGTAATTCCCATGAAAGTTAAGCCAAATAAAGCTGAAATTTGAAATGCAAATAATGAGTTTTGGAAAGCAAAGCCTTTGGGGTAAGAGTTACTACTTAAATTTCCTGTTCTGTCAAGAACCTATGTGCCCTCAGGCAAATCGACAGGGCTAACATCTATGGGCCTATCATCTCCAGCTGGACTACTGAATAACAAAATGCAGTATTTGTGTGTGGTGCTGGCATTTAATTATCTTCAGACTTCAAGACCTAGTCTATCAAAACTTGGTGATTTCTATTAATTTTTAAATTGGCCCTGTACAGTATTGAGAAGCTGGTTAGTCCTTCTTTAAGCAAGAGATTGGCATAGGTGATCTCTCTTAAATCCTAATTTTTTTTAATATGAGTCTTTCATAAACATCCCTGTAGATCTTTTCCCTGCTTGTGTTTTCTCCTTCAACTTGGGCAACAAGTTTTCTGAGAGATTAACTCTCTTTTACTGGGTTTCTTAGAGTATATAATACATCAGCCATAATTTATAACCTAATCCCACAACATACATAATCACAGAATCACAAGGCTTCATCACTATAATGTTATCAAATTACTAGAAATCAGTTTCCGTCTTTGGAACTGAACTATAAATCAGCTCTCTGCCATTAATTAATATTTTTTTTCTAAAAATTATGCTAGCCATATTAAATATACCTTGAGCGGCATGTAGCTATGTTCTGCCTAAAAGCTGGCAGATGTCTTTGCTCCCAGACATTCATATTGCATGTTTAGGGAACAAATGTAGTGTTCCAAGATATGTAAGAAAAAAATTGTTCTTGAGTTTTAGGTAACTTATTCTGTTTGCTCTCTCAGATATTCATGTTTAGTCAACAGCTCTGAACATCTTTTGCATATTTTGATTCGTTTTACTTTACAATGAAGTGAATAGAGAAATATCAACAATTACTGGTCCTTGGCTGATAAATGACAGGCCAGCTGAAATGGATGTATTTGTTCAAAAATATATTCAGATTAAGACTCCCAACATATTAATTGAAAATTTGGTCAGGGAATGAAAACAAAAACCACCCAATAAAATACTTTGCTAAAATTTTCATTTAGGAAAAATACAAGGACATTAACTTCTATATATAGTGGAATGTTAGTGAATTTGATTCAAAATTGAATGTAGCCTATAAAAACAGGAATTACATTCAGGGTACATATCTCTAGTGTATCTCTTCATTTCATACTATTCTTAATGTGTGCGGAAAGATTCCTTTTGCTTGTGATGAAAAATATGACAGTGTGACATTTTATTTAATTACAAATTCTGATGTGTTTAATAGCACAAAGTTGGCCTCCAGCTTGAGAGTTCTGTCTCTTAGAATCAATGGTTAGACTTGAGAGCACTAGCTTGGTCATCAAGATCAATATTAGAAAAAATATATCTTGTCAAGACCTCTTGCCCCCTTATTGATTCAAATAGGGTACTGCAGAGAAATTAATAATGACATAACAGCTGTTGGCTAACAAACAAAATCTTCTTTCATTGATTTCAGTAGAGGTAGATGAATAACACAAAAATACAATTATCCCAGACATTATAGGAAGACTTGCTACAGAGCTTCCAAGGTGGGTATCTGGAACTTGTAATGGTCAAACAGAAGAACTTTCGGGAATACTAAATTGACTTCATGTTTAAAAGAATTTAAATGGCTGAAACTGATTCCAGAGAAGGATTTTTACATTCCATTAAGAAAGTATACCTCATTTTGTCAGCCTGGGAAAAACTCGCTAGTTTTTCTTAGACTACATGAAGGTGTTTTTGCTGTGAAGGTTGTTCCCTCCCACATATTTATCCCAATGTAATGTAATTTTAAAAAAGAAGATATTTTTTAAAATAGTCCTGTTCAGCTCAGCAAACTTGCAATGCCTTCTCCTCAATTTGAAAAAGTCAGGTATCATTCCAAAGTTGTAGTTTTAAACAAATAAACCCCTGTCATTTACTCCTTCTCACTTGGAAATTTAAACTACTATTTTTCAACCTTTTGTAACTAACAAAAGATTTTACAGAGCCTAGAAAGGTCTGAGCTCTTCATTTACCTTTAGTGCTTCAAAAAGAGTTTGGAAAAATATTTCCCCAGGGGTCAGAGAGAACCTCACAGAAAACAAATGTCTCTTAAGATCTATTTTAATTTGGAATTTATTTTTAGGTGTTTTATGACAATAGTTTAAGGGGAATTACTTAAGATCAGCAGTAAGCAGTTTTCTTCCAGCCTAATTTCCTTTATACTATGATAAATCATATTTTTTAAAGGCTTGGAAATTCTTAGCTAATATTTTTAAGTGATTAATATATGTAATGCTTTATGAATGCAATTGTAATAATTTAAAATAAAGCATAGACTGTGCTATAATCTAATGGAAAATAATATTTTCTGGAGGCCTGCTATGACACATGAGAAATTCTGAACCAAAAAAAAGAGATAAGGCCAGGAGCAGAAGAAAAAGAGACACACATTTCCCCTCATCTCCTGCAGAGACCAAAAAACTGAGAGCATCAGGACTTGAGGCCCAGAAGGGCAGAGGAATACATGTTGTATAGTCCTGTCCATCCCTACGTGCAGACTGAAATCAGTAGAAGAAAGTTCTTCCAAGTTCTTCAATGCCCTAATCACAAGTGTGGACTGGGACCAATGCTGGGAGAGATGCCTGGAGAGGCTACCCAGAATAGAGGCTAGACAGAGTTAAAGGAATAAAGTAGGTATTTATTTAAAGGCCTTCAAAGGATACACCTTGGGCAGTACAAGAGCCCAGCTGTGGCTCTGCCCAAGATGGACCCAAGATGGACAATGGGTCACACTTTTTCACACTTTTATAAGTTTTGGTCCATTTACATATTGGTGTATTTACATATTGGGGTTAATTGTTCAGTTACAGCTTCAGGTAATGAAGTCCCATCCTCCCAGTTTGCCCTCCTCAATTTGCTGTTTATACTTCTTGGGCCTGAAGCTGCAATGGTGTCCTTGCTTCCTGGGCTGGAAAAGGATTGCCTTGTCTAACTAAACTCTGAGGAGAACTTGCTAACACTTTATATGAAGTTCAGAGTTATATGCTAATGCAGTACAGCACCTGGAAAATATGAAAGCTTAAACTTAAGACATCAGGAGATACCCATAGGGAACCTTTACACTTAAAATGCTTATACTCTTAATAGTTTAGAAGCAGCCTTTTTACATTTTCAAATTCATGCTAGAGTTAGTTTTGGCTTGTTTTTTTTTTTATGCCACTTTTTTAGCATACTGGCAAGGTACAACAATACAGCTGTTGACTGTTTAGATTATTCTAGCACTTTCTTTGTTTATTAAACCATACTCATTTACTGGAACTCAGAGTCCCTTGTGTTATCCAGCTATTTGGGGTTTAGTTTAGCCACAGAGTATTGAAATACCACTGGGACATCTGGTTCAACACAGCTTAATCTTACCTATTGCATAATAAAATGGCAAATTATAGGAATCTGTCTTTCACTCTGTTTCTTTCAGTTGCACCTTAAAAAAACAGCAGTATTTTCCAGCTTACTATTGAATCTGACAGGTAAAGGTCCCTGAAGAATTAATTATCTTCTAGTGAAATTTACTTCTTGCTTTCCTACATGAGGCAGTCAATTCAAGGTCTTCACTTACATCTCTCTCTGCGTTCTATGTATATTACTCCTTTAAGACATATTAATCTTGCATGGTGCAACTGGAGGGTGAAACAGCCATCACACCTTCATTATATTGAGCATTATTTAATCCAGTAAGGATGGTGCTTGATTAACAATTTATTTAATGGAAGTGCTGGCCTAAACAGCACTGCATTCCCCTGTTCCTCCTCTGCCACAGTCCCTGGATGCTCATCCAGGGCTCCATTTTGATCACTAGGACATTGCCAGTGCATGCACTGGGCAAACTGAAGATCAGCCCTGGCTCAAAAACCCTGTAGACATTCCATCAGGTATAGAATGATGTGCTGTCACTTCTTCTATTGACTGTACAAATTTTAAGACACGGCAAAGGAAACAGGGAAGAAAATTCTACCCTGAGCTTTTATTTTTTCTCTTCTGTGAGAAACAACATGATTAGGAACATGCAGATTATGTTCATGTTTTGTTTGATAGAACTTATATCTGTCTGCAATTTAAACCCAAAGTTAACTTTCCTCCTTTTAGTTCCAGTCATCCTGCACATTTTTCAAGGTAAGTGGTGAAGTTTTGTTGCTTTGACACTATTGTACATTTCTTTGTTAGTCAGTTGTCTGTTTTCCAGAGGATACCTCCCTTTGCAAGTCAGGTGCCTGTGACTTTTGTTATCAGCTCTCATGTTTTTCAGCAACTTGGTTGTCTCTTTACACAAAAAGGTTGCTTCTCTGCCTGTTACATCATTCTGTTAGTTATGAAAAAGAAGGACAAATAAAATGTGGATTTTCAGTCAGAAATTAATAACTAATTTCAGCATCAAGTAAGAAGACACAATGTGGGTGTTAAAATGAAAAAAAAAAAAGCCATAATTACAGAGAAAACATTTGGAAACATTTGAATCTTGATTTTTCTTTCACAACCTATTGTCTCTCATTCATTATTTACAGCATGTGACAGATTTATAGGAAGTCATGTGACTTGAATATTGTGGCTAAATTACAATTAATGTATAGGCCATAAATATTAATAATAAAAAATATTCAAGGATGCTAAATCTTCAGAAGTAATTAATTTGGTATGTTATGGGGAAAGCCAAAACTAGGATGAAGAGATGAAATTAGGAAAAGGAGAATGCACCTTAAATATTAGGGAAGACATTTTTCCAAGAATTAAATATTTTCCGTTATTAAATTATCAGCAACTACTGGAAAGATAAAGATTCTGCTTCTTTGAAGCATTTACATTTGCCTAGGAAGAGGTGCAAAGCACTGTAGATAATTATGATACAGTTATGGTTCAATCAGTCAAGCACTCTAAAAATTAAATACTTATTCTTGTGAATTTGAACGTGACATTCAGAACGCTACAAACATCAGAAAGAAAACTAGAAGATATCTTACAAATGTATCAGCTAATATAAACACATCAGGCAATAAACACATTTTGAAATACTGCTTAACATTAATAGGTGAGAATCAACAAAATTCCTGGGAAAGCTAAAGCAGATTTAATCACCATTACTTTTGTAGTGGCTAATAATTAGTCTTCAATATAGTTGATTATTTATTAGCAAATTCATCTGTATCCCATCAAATACTATTTCACTGCAACCAGTAAAAGTCTACAGATTTTCTACTGACTTGGCAGTATGGAGCTGTCTATCTTTGATTTTGGCTAAGCTCACCTTACCTTGTATTAGCTATGACAGCAATTTTCAAATAGTCAGATTGTTATTGTCCAGTTTCTTTGATTGTGAAGATTACATGCCATAAAGTTAAAACAAACTCATGTTGTGAGTGAATAATGAACATTAGCCTAGGGAAACATAATTTCATTGATAATAATCAATGTTAGGGAAGCCTATTATGTAACTTCTGTAGGTAATGGCTGAAGACAGACACACTTAAGATGGAAATAAATGAAGGGAGATCAAGCTAAGTAATTTATGTTTTAAGAACATTTTAAAAAAATCTAGGTGCATTCAACACTGTGTAGGAAGATGTTCTTATGAGTATCAGACTTCTTTACTTGGAAACTCAAAATGCTGATGAGCTGTTATAAATTCCCTTTTAAAGAAACCTGAAGCTGACAAAATGCAGGGGAAAACAGGAGGGTTGAACACTATACCAGAGAAAGGGAATAGGTGCTAGAAAGTTTCTATTCATTCGTCTTAACTATATTACTAAATACAAGTGTTTATCACTGTAAATGAATAAATAATGATAATAATAATTTCTATATTATGGTTAACCATTAAAATTTTAGATAGATGAACAATATGTATAAGGAGTGAACCCTTCCCAGCTGTATCAAAGTTTGGATTGCAGTATATTTGCTAAAATGTAACCTTTCCTGTGAAGACATAGATTTGATTTCTATGTCATGTCAGACCAATACACAGAACCCTGAACCAACAGCTCACAGGGCCACCAAAGTCTATCAGAATTTAAAAGAACCCATTGGTGTCAGTTCATATTTCTAGCTCCTACAGGTGCTAAGCAAAAAGCATGAACTTATGAAAACATTCTTTTAAATGTAGTCTAATTCCTGGAGCTTATCAAGAAAGTTGGTTATTTTAATAGCATGCCACCTATGAAAAAGTATAGGTAACATGCCAATCTCTGGTTTGATTTCTTTTCCACAGAAATAAGCATAACTTTTTAGATGTTATAATTTGAGACAGAGAATCACTGTGTAAAGTTTTTAAGTCTCAAATCAGTAGGGAAAGTTTTTAAATCTCAGTGTGATTATTACATTTTCTGAATATTTACTGATGGATTACTTGTTTTGCATGTCTGTTTCTCTTTTTTTTTCTTTTTTTTTTTTTCTTTTTTTTTTTTGTTAA